>JAQGDQ010001128.1:0-60614 GCA_030141605.1 Tubiluchus corallicola
AGCCGTCGTGACACATGATGCATTCAAGAGCGTAGCTAGGTTCTAAAGGGGAGCAAGCACATAAAAGCCGTCGTGACACATGATGCATTCAAGAGCGTAGCTAGGTTCTAAAGGGGAGCAAGCACATAAAAGCCGTCGTGACACATGATGCATTCAAGGGCGTAGCTAGGTTCTAAAGGGGAGCAAGCACATAAAAGCCGTCGTGACACATGATGCATTCAAGGGCGTAGCTAGGTTCTAAAGGGGAGCAAGCGCATAAAAGCCGTCGTGACACATGATGCATTCAAGAGCGTAGCTAGGTTCTAAAGGGAGCAAGCACATAAAAGCCGTCGTGATGATGCATTCAAGAGGTAGTAGGTTCTAAGAGCAAGCACATAAAAGCCGTGGTATGATGCATTCAAGAGCGTAGCTAGGTTCTAAAGGGGAGCAAGCACATAAAAGCCGTCGTGACACATGATGCATTCCAGGGCGTAGCTAGGTTCTGAAGGGGAGCAAGCACATAAAAGCCGTCGTGACACATGATGCATTCGAGGGCGTAGCTAGGTTCTAAAGGGGAGCAAGCACATAAAAGCCGTCGTGACACATGATGCATTCAAGAGCGTAGCTAGGTTCTAAAGGGGAGCAAGCACATAAAAGCCGTCGTGACACATGATGCATTCAAGAGCGTAGCTAGGTTCTAAAGGGGAGCAAGCACATAAAAGCCGTGGTGACACATGATGCATTCCAGGGCGTAGCTAGGTTCTAAAGGGGAGCAAGCACATAAAAGCCGTGGTGACACATGATGCATTCAAGAGCGTAGCTAGGTTCTAAAGGGGAGCAAGCACATAAAAGCCGTCGTGACACATGATGCATTCAAGGGCGTAGCTAGGTTCTAAAGGGGAGCAAGCACATAAAAGCCGTCGTGACACATGATGCATTCAAGAGCGTAGCTAGGTTCTAAAGGGGAGCAAGCACATAAAAGCCGTCGTGACACATGATGCATTCAAGAGCGTAGCTAGGTTCTAAAGGGGAGCAAGCACATAAAAGCCGTCGTGACACATGATGCATTCCAGGGCGTAGCTAGGTTCTAAAGGGGAGCAAGCACATAAAAGCCGTGGTGACACATGATGCATTCAAGAGCGTAGCTAGGTTCTAAAGGGGAGCAAGCACATAAAAGCCGTCGTGACACATGATGCATTCAAGAGCGTAGCTAGGTTCTAAAGGGGAGCAAGCACATAAAAGCCGTCGTGACACATGATGCATTCAAGAGCGTAGCTAGGTTCTAAAGGGGAGCAAGCACATAAAAGCCGTCGTGACACATGATGCATTCAAGAGCGTAGCTAGGTTCTAAAGGGGAGCAAGCACATAAAAGCCGTCGTGACACATGATGCATTCAAGGGCGTAGCTAGGTTCTAAAGGGGAGCAAGCACATAAAAGCCGTCGTGACACATGATGCATTCAAGAGCGTAGCTAGGTTCTAAAGGGGAGCAAGCACATAAAAGCCGTCGTGACACATGATGCATTCAAGGGCGTAGCTAGGTTCTAAAGGGGAGCAAGCACATAAAAGCCGTCGTGACACATGATGCATTCAAGAGCGTAGCTAGGTTCTAAAGGGGAGCAAGCACATAAAAGCCGTCGTGACACATGATGCATTCAAGGGCGTAGCTAGGTTCTAAAGGGGAGCAAGCACATAAAAGCCGTCGTGACACATGATGCATTCAAGAGCGTAGCTAGGTTCTAAAGGGGAGCAAGCACATAAAAGCCGTCGTGACACATGATGCATTCAAGAGCGTAGCTAGGTTCTAAAGGGGAGCAAGCACATAAAAGCCGTCGTGACACATGATGCATTCAAGGGCGTAGCTAGGTTCTAAAGGGGAGCAAGCACATAAAAGCCGTCGTGACACATGATGCATTCAAGGGCGTAGCTAGGTTCTAAAGGGGAGCAAGCACATAAAAGCCGTCGTGACACATGATGCATTCAAGAGCGTAGCTAGGTTCTAAAGGGGAGCAAGCACATAAAAGCCGTCGTGACACATGATGCATTCAAGAGCGTAGCTAGGTTCTAAAGGGGAGCAAGCACATAAAAGCCGTCGTGACACATGATGCATTCCAGGGCGTAGCTAGGTTCTAAAGGGGAGCAAGCACATAAAAGCCGTCGTGACACATGATGCATTCAAGAGCGTAGCTAGGTTCTAAAGGGGAGCAAGCACATAAAAGCCGTCGTGACACATGATGCATTCAAGAGCGTAGCTAGGTTCTGAAGGGGAGCAAGCACATAAAAGCCGTCGTGACACATGATGCATTCAAGGGCGTAGCTAGGTTCTAAAGGGGAGCAAGCACATAAAAGCCGTCGTGACACATGATGCATTCAAGGGCGTAGCTAGGTTCTAAAGGGGAGCAAGCACATAAAAGCCGTCGTGACACATGATGCATTCAAGAGCGTAGCTAGGTTCTAAAGGGGAGCAAGCACATAAAAGCCGTCGTGACACATGATGCATTCAAGAGCGTAGCTAGGTTCTAAAGGGGAGCAAGCACATAAAAGCTGTCGTGACACATGATGCATTCAAGGGCGTATCTAGGTTCTAAAGGGGAGCAAGCACATAAAAGCCGTCGTGACACATGATGCATTCCAGGGCGTAGCTAGGTTCTAAAGGGGAGCAAGCACATAAAAGCCGTCGTGACACATGATGCATTCAAGAGCGTAGCTAGGTTCTAAAGGGGAGCAAGCACATAAAAGCCGTCGTGACACATGATGCATTCAAGAGCGTAGCTAGGTTCTAAAGGGGAGCAAGCACATAAAAGCTGTCGTGACACATGATGCATTCCAGGGCGTAGCTAGGTTCTAAAGGGGAGCAAGCACATAAAAGCCGTCGTGACACATGATGCATTCAAGAGCGTAGCTAGGTTCTAAAGGGGAGCAAGCACATAAAAGCCGTCGTGACACATGATGCATTCAAGGGCGTAGCTAGGTTCTAAAGGGGAGCAAGCACATAAAACCGTCGTGACACATGATGCATTCCAGGGCGTAGCTAGGTTCTAAAGGGGAGCAAGCACATAAAAGCCGTCGTGACACATGATGCATTCCAGGGCGTAGCTAGGTTCTAAAGGGGAGCAAGCACATAAAAGCCGTCGTGACACATGATGCATTCCAGGGCGTAGCTAGGTTCTGAAGGGGAGCAAGCACATAAAAGCCGTCGTGACCAAAAGCGCATTTATTGTACATTTTCATTTTATTCAAAATTAAAACACGAGAAGGATACAGCTTTAAAGCGATAAGGTAATTGTTACCTTGTAAAAATAGTCAAAATACGTAAACATAAAGACACTAAGCTGCCTTTGCAATATTGTAATTGAAAGCAGGCCTACTACTAGATCATGTCTAGACAGTTGTTTGACAAGATTATGACAAAGGCCTTGCAAAATTTTGCGTATAAATACACTCATAATCAAAAATACGCGAACATCCTACACAGTCCTCACTTATAATGCAAAGCCAGTAGCAGCTTTTACTGAATTAAAGTTATAAGGTTATAGGCAGAGTACAATGGATGACGTCACAACAATGGCTTTGCGTCAACATCGGTTAGTTGGTCCTGGAACCTTGCATCTCTGAAAGCTTGTATATTTTATACAAACAGCAAACATGCTTGTTGTTATTAGCATCACATACATTTCAAATTACTGGCAATTAATTTGGCAAAATTGTAAACTAAATCACACATTCATGGATAACACTTAATTCACAAAATTAACACAGAATCAAATTTTTCGCATAACAGCGAACTATCGCAGCATCAAATTTAAATAACTAAATAATAGAGAAAAGGTCATTTCTCACCAACAATACTGCAGTCATTAGGTCAAAATAAACGTAATCATGTATGACAAAATATGAAATAATTTGTACGTTAGAATTATAGTGCATATCAACACAATACAGAGCGAAGCTTTCAGATCTGCGCACAAAAGGCTTTAGTAAATTGATATGAAAAGTCTTCGTATAAGGTTTTGCACTTTTCTTGGCAATTGAAACCTTATATGTGTGATCAGACAGTTTATCAATGACCTCAAATGGGCCTTGCCACAATTTTGAGAGCTTCTTCTTCGACTCAGGCAATAAAACAAGTACCTCCTGGCCCACTTCCAGTGACCTAGTGGACGACATCCTGTCGTACCACTTTTTCTGAGCAATTTTCGCTTGCCGCAGGGATTCATGAGCTTCTTCGGTACTGTTCTCCAGTTCGCTGATAATTCGATCAACATAATCGTCAACTTGTTTGAAAACAGGTGGCTCTAAGCAACCCCACCTTCTGCGCAAAGCAGCCATGGGTCCTTCAACGGGGAAACCATACACCAATTCAAATGGAGAATACTTTAGAGACTCCTGAGGGACTTCTCTATAAGCAAAGAGAACGAACTGAAGTAACTCATCCCAGGGTAAAGACCTTTGGGTTTGGGCAAGCTTCCTCAAAGAACTCTTTAGGGAACTGTTAAACTTTTCTGTGACTCCCTGTGTCATCGAGTGATAGGGTGTCGCAAAGATACTTTTGATTCCCAGGGCTTCCTCTAAGTTGGCAATCAAAGTTGAAGTAAATTGTGTACCCCTATCGGAGAGGATTTCTCTCGGAATTCCGTGACGGCAAATGAATTGGAGTAAAGCACGAGCCACTGTTGAGGCAGTTTCCCATTCTAAAGCATAGGCATCTGGGTACTTCGTGGCCTGGTCCACAATGACAAGTGCATATTTACTTCCAGATCTGGTACGGGGCAAAGGACCAATTAAATCGATGCAGATTTGTGCAAAGGGTTCCTTTATAACAGGCAATGGCTTAAGTGGGGCTCGATCTGCTTTGTGAAGTCTAGATGCTTTTTGGCAAGCAGGACAAGAACGAACATAGTTTTTAATGCATGTCAAAATTTTTGGCCAATAGTAACGTGCCAAGACCCTATCAATGGTCTTCCGCATACCCTGATGAGCAGAAGGCAACTTATCATGGGCCAACTCCAGCACTTGTTGCCTTCGAGGCTTTGGTACCACCAGCAAATCAGTTGGCATACCACGTGAACTTCGACGCATCGTGTGCAACACGTTGTCAAGCAAAAAGTATCCATTTCCTTGCTCCTGGCACTCTGCTTCAGGTTTCACCTGGTCAAACAGATTTCTCAGGGTAATATCATCCTTTTGTTCTCTTGCCAAATCTGCACGGCTCATTAAGTCGATTAACATTTGTTGTTTTTGTGCTTGGGCAAATCTTTTTCGAGGCAATGGAATGTCAGAAGCTTTCAACCACTGAGCTTCTTGTTCTTCCTTTTCTCTTAACTTCGGGTGAGTCCAACTAATGGTAACATCACAAACTAACATAATTTTCAACAGCAAAAATATTTCACGAGCGTGTTGCACGTGTTTTAGAAGGCGAAAATTTATGTAGAGTGCTACTGTACTTTATTCAGTGTGTTGTATTAAAACTAAGCAAACTTACCTGTACCAAACTTACCTGTACTAAAATTACATGTCCAAAGCTCACCTGTACCAAACTAAGCTTTACCAAAATTACCTGTACCAAACTTGCCTGCACCAAACTCACCTGTACCAAAATTACCTGTACTAAAATTACATGTCCAAAGCTTACCTGTACCAAACTCAGCTTTAACAAAATTACCCGTACCAAACTTGCCTGCACCAAACTCACCTGTACCAAAATTACCTGTACTAAAATTACATGTCCAAAGCTTACCTGTACCAAACTCAGCTTTAACAAAATTACCTGTATCAAACTTGCCTGCACCAAACTCACCTGTACCAAAATTACCTGTACTAGACTCACCTGTACCAAACTCAGCTTTACCAAAATTACCTGTACCAAACTTGCCTGCACCAAAATTACCTGTACCAAAATTACCTGTACTAGACTCACCTGTAGCAAACTTACCTGTAGCAAACTTACCTGTACCAAACTTACCTGTATGAAACGTACCTGTGCCAAAATTACATGTACTAGACTCACCTGTACCAAACTTACCTGTAAGAAACGTACCTGTACTAAACTTACCTGTGCCAAAATTACCTGTACTAGACTCACCTGTACCAAACTCACCTGTACCAAACTCACCTGTACCAAACTTACCTGTACGAAACGTATCTGTACCAAACCTACCGTGCACCAAACAAACCACATAACCTGGGGAGTTGACCTCTACAGGTCTGAACGCACTCCAAGGCTGAATCAAAATGGAGACTTCTCTTCGGACGCTAACGCAGCTAAGGGCTATTGTGAAGTTTACGAACCAGGAGAAAATAGTACGTTAACTTCACAATAGCCCTTAGCTGTGTTGAAGTAGTAGTAGTAGTCACGATCAGCGTGGAAGATGTTTAAACGACATGTTGATGGCAATGGTGGGTCGCTGCATCCTATAGTAAATTATAAGCATTAAAGGAAGGGAGGATGATTTTTTTTATATATTACCCCATTTTCAAGTCCGATAAAAAGTATACATTTAAAAAAAATGATACTGCAAGAGCGTTTCTCATTATTAAGTGATACATTAAATACTTAATTAGCTGCAGGGATGCAGCAAAGGCGAAATGACATCACAAACCAACATAATTTTCAACAGAAAAAATATTCCATGAGCGTGTTGCACGTGTTTCCGAATGCGAAAACTTAAGTACAGTGCTAACCGTGAGATATTCAGTGTGTTGTACTAAAACTAGGCATGTTTTAAGATAAAAATTCAAATTTCAAATTTACCGCTGTGCTCACGGATGAGCTGCCGAACGTGTGCAGTTCGTCACAAACTAACAATGCTCAACTGAAAGGCACAGCACCTGTTTTGCAAGTGCTAGTGCCGCGAGTAGCGAAATGCATGTAGCAGCGAAGAACTAGATGCGCGAACGCGAAATTGTCTTTGTGTGGTTATAAAATTTATTGATATTAAAAATTCATTGATTAATATTAAAAATAAGCATTAAATTCCACTTTGTCATTCCATAACAATGGCAATAACTGTGACTAGTGCAGCTAAAAATATCGTGGTTGCGTTTCACCAAATTCATACAGGAAAGGCCTAAAGAAGTCATTTCAGAAAGTTGGACTTATTTCACTAATGTTGACAGTTAGGATTTAGTAATATAAGTGTAATAAGTATCTCGTGTAATTAGTAAAGTTATTTTTAAGCCGCTATCACTTCACGCTTGAGCGCTTCTTTTTCATTCTTCCACCAATGACGTCGGTCATCCCACAAGGAAAAGTTGTTCATGCTATCAACTTTTCTCTAAAATATAATTTTGTGATATTTTTGTATGAATATTAAGTAACCCACAAAAGTTTGAATTAGTTCAAGCAGTGCGTACTTACGAAAAACCATGATATGCACTTACAAGAAGTTACAAGGTCCACCAGTTACATCATAATTTTCATGTGAATTTTAGCTACCACCGCGTCTGAAAATTTCTGTACAATGGTAGTATAAATTAGTTTTGTGCTTTCCAGACAGTTTTTCTGCAATTTTTTGTATGTTTTTTTAAGTTTAAGTGCAAATAGGAAAACAAAGTCAACATACTGAGCGACTTGTTCTTTCCTTTAAAACCAAAAAAGTCCTTCTTTACTGACAGACCTTTGGGTTTGGAATCATTTTAGCAGATAATAAGAAAACTTTAGACATCTTTCTTACCTGCAGGTGCATCAGGTGCTACTTCATTTTTACTATTTCCAGCAGCCACCATTGAAGAAAATAGAACTGTTAAAATGACAGAAAAAGCTACCATGGCTGACGAATAAACTGCAGTAATGTTTCTCCTGCCGAGTCAAATCTGATATTTGTCACACTCGACTGATATCACTGCTTATTTATAAAGGGGGACCCACATCTGCATCAGCAAAAACTAGACCAGTGTGACCAAACAAACAGCAATAATTTCTCCTAAAAGTCAAATCTTTTAAATTGTCACTATAAATTACATTTCCTCTGCTCATATATGCAGGAAGCCAAATCAATTCAGCACTTTAAGTACTTGTGCATCATCATTTGTATACCAGCATACGTTAACAGCTACATTATCTACCAGGATCGCGTTGACTTAAACCTGAGAGGTGGGGACAAAAATCTTTATGATGACACTTTTAGGTTAGGAAACATCTGCAAGTCTTATGAAGTTAAGTGTGATTTACCGCCCGCAGAGCATCGGGGCGAAAATGGACCAGCAGCATCACTTTGTTAATGGAATCTGTTGCACTACCATGAGCAAACGAAGCTTAAAACACAAGAAAACAGCAAGTGCTATGAAGTTAAGTGCGTTTTTACGGCCCGCAGAGCATCGGGGCGAAAATGGACCAGCAGCATCACTTTGCTAATGGAATCTGTTGCACTAACATGAGCAAACGAAGCTTAAACACTAGAAAACCCTCCACTTACATGGTTTACTGGGGAGGCAAACACCACATCATATGTTTCTATGATCAAAATAAACAGTTATAATAATAAAAATAACACGATAGTTGAGCAGCTTTGAATTTAGTCAACTGATAACTGACGGTGTTCGTTGGTTATACTGCCTATCTCATTGAGGGAAGATGTGTACACCTCCAACGAGGCTCACACCTCTCGTTCAGTACATTGCCTCGTCTTAGAGAATTCAACTTGATAGATAGTTAGATTCTGGTACAGCCACAAGTACTGAATAACAGTAGCAGTCTTGTACAACCTACCACTAAGTTTTAGGTTCCGTCTCACGGCATAGTTAGTGTTGAGATGCTCCTTACCGAGGTGAGATTGTACACAACACACGATTGTTTGATTATAGTATAAGTACTAAAATAAGTATAGCGTCCCTACTTTCAGGAAATTCACTTATTTTATGGGCCTGTAAAAAACACGCGCGATAAGTGAGGGAACACTGTATGTCATTTTGTAAACGATATCGATAAGCTTAAATAAGCAAAACTAAAACATACATCTCGATACTGTGTGCGTGTGTGTGTGCGTGCGTGTGTGTGTGCATGTGTGTGTGTGTGTGTGTGTGTGCGTGTGCATGTGTGCGTGTGCATGTGTGTGTGTGTGTGTGGTGCATGTGTGTGTGTGTGTGCGTGTGTGTGTGTGCGTGTGTGTGTGCACGAGTGAGTGTGAAAGAGAGATCATTTAATGCACTTCAAATTTACCATTAATCTGGGCAGCACCAATTCAAGATTTTCTTCCTGATGCTGTCCAGAGCCATACTACTAGTCTCAATAAAAATTATATATTAATGTTTTTTTCTTTGTAAAATTTGTGTTAATTTAAAGATTTTTGTGTAAATTATCATTGTATGTTCATGGTATATCCTGCAATAAATTATAATTTTAATTCTAATAACTGACAAGACTAAACTTTCAAATTCAATTTTTATTTTCAAAAAAATTCAAACGATATGTGCTGATTTAAACCTGTGTTGCCCCCTCTTTTCTATTATAAACTGGCTTCCTTTTAAACAGGTCATGTGACCAGTCTTTTACATGTACACTTACTGTAGATTGAGTTGAGACATTGTTCTTCTGCAATTATTTACGTTCAAACCATGCACACTTACATTTGCTTTATTTACGTTCAAACCGTGCATACTTACATTTGCTTTATTTACGTTCAAACCGTGCATACTTACATTTGCTTTATTTACATTCAAACCATGCATACTTACATTTGTTTTATTTGCGTTCAAACCGTGCATACTTACATTTGCTTCATTTACATTCAAACCCTGCATACTTACATTTGTTTTATTTGCATTCAAACCGTGCATACTTACATTTGCTTTATTTACGTTCAAACCGTGCATACTTACATTTGCTTTATTTACGTTCAAACCGTGCATACTTACATTTGCTTTATCTATGTTCAAACCGTGCATACTTACATTTGCTTTATTTACGTTCAAACCGTGCATACTTACATTTGATTTATCTACGTTCAAACCGTGCATACTTACATTTGCTTTATTTACATTCAAACCCTGCATACTTACATTTGTTTTATTTGCGTTCAAACCGTGCATACTTACATTTGTTTTATTTGCGTTCAAACCGTGCATACTTACATTTGCTTTATTTACGTTCAAACAGTGCATACTTACATTTGCTTTATTTACGTTCAAACCGTGCATACTTACATTTGCTTTATCTATGTTCAAACCGTGCATACTTACATTTGTTTTATTTACGTTCAAACCGTGCATACTTACATTTGCTTTATTTACGTTCAAACCGTTCAAACCGTGCATACATACATCTACTTTGTCAAAACGCTAGACTACGCTGAGCATCGCATGCCAATAAAGTGATTAAACTGCACCAGATGGTTCATCGTCCTTACAGCCCTTGAGCCAGGCAAATTTTTGGTACCCTCTTCGGGGCAAATTATCTCTGTGATTTTTTTAAAGACGCCTGTACAATACAAAAATGCCTGGTGGACCTTCCTATGACACAGCTTTGTGGGCGGTACTGGCCCGTTTGTGGGACCACCTCCAAAAAGCCATGTTTGTAAAAATTTGTGCACTGCAATAATCGTTGTTACCTTTACCTGTTATCAAAATTCCAAATCTACCCATGTGCAGATAGGGTACTTATTTGAGATTTTGATCTCTAGGAAAATCTTACAATTATCATTCACTGCATAAAACGAAACGATTTACCCTGGAAAGTTACAGAAAAATGCTGATATTGTCACATTTCAGCCGTTATTTAAATGTGAAGGGGATTTCTGCACCAATTAGGCCATGATTGGAGGAAAAATGATGCTGCTGTACTATTATAATAATCACTGCTGTCGCGAATGCGAATTATATTTTTGTATTTGAACCCTGGTGGTTTAAAGATCAATCCACATTTCTCGAGGTGTCACACATTTCAAGTGGTAACGTTTCACAGTTCAGTAGTTTTACATTCAGTAGGTTTTCTGTCATGCTCTCGATTCTCAGTCGGCACTACAAAATCTGGCCATTTTTCCACAGGCTCAAATAGCCACGGCGGTCCAGTCCACCAGACATCATTTGACATCAAATTCTGTGCAGATGTTCCTCTGCACAGTATATCTGCTGGATTTTGCTTGGTGGGGAGACATATTTGAAAGTCACACCTTCAGCTTTTTGAATTTCCTGAACCCTGCTTTGTACGAAAGGTTCCAGTTGCCGTTTTGAACCAATCCACTGTAGGACAACTTGTAAATCATAGTATAGCTTTTACCACTCACAGGAAGTTTGAGTTGATTTACCACAAAGGTCAATACCTATGAGAACTTCCATTGGTTCTAATCTTGGTATTATAAGTTCTTTTCCTTTTTTCTTCGAATTTACTGGCCTTAGACGCACTTTTGCGAAAATCAAGGAGCTATTCATGGTTGTAGGTGGTGACTCAACCAAGTAGACCATTGCAAGTTAGGAGATAAGAAATGTCTATGACTAAAATGTCTATGTTTTATAAATTCCATTCTTAATCATCTGTACAAAATCGAAGGATCTCTTAAGTGAAAACAAGCATAAACAATTACCTCTCCATCTCATTAATTTCAGTGTATTTTTTAGTAATTCCTCTCATGCTTGCAAAATTTATGTAAAAGTTCTTCTTTGTAAATTATATGTGTGTACTAGGCCCTATAACTATGTGCATTGCTTATATATTCATGTGTGTATTATCTATTATGAATTTTTGATAGCTTTTGATGGAATAGTTTTTGATGTAGTCTCCTAATTTCACAAGTTTTTAAACGCACAATTTTACTCGGTCTTAACACTTTCAGCTTTTCTGCCCACTCAGCTGGTTAAAGACCTCAATTGGCTGTGAATGAATGATGAGCTCATTAGTTTGGAGGTGTCAAAATCCCCTAGTCTCTGTTTAAGTTTTTTCCTTAGGGTTAATTCCTTAATCATTTGCAAGTCAGCGGCTTTCCAATTACGTACTGTTATTAATGATCGACATAATGTGGACTCAACGACTAGGTTTACTTATTGGTAACAGTGAACGGCAGAGTTCTTTACCAAAGATAGTCCTTTGAATCAACAGAGGTGCCTCAGTCGGATTGTGATACCTTCCCTCATCCATAGAGGTTGTCGATGGCAGACAAAACGGTCCAGAACCTATCCGTTTATTAGCTAGGTCCACACTGTGACTACTCAGCTATGGGCGCGTCCCATCCCCGTCGGGTATTATTGTTTTTATTTTTGGTGTCACGTCATCATCATCATCATCATCATCATCATCGTTATCATCATCATCATTATCATCATCATCATCATCATCATCATCATCATCATCATCATCATCATCATCATCATCATCATCATCATCATCATCATCATCATCACCATTATCATCATCATCATCATCATCAGCATCATCATCATCATCACCATTATCATCATCATAAGCTCCATTACTAATGAAGTCACCGTCATTGGTATCATCGCCGTGAATACGCTGTTGTTGTCACAGTCGTTAATAATTTGTATGGAACCTGTTTTTAGATTTGATGGTTCGCTCACAGTTAATTTTTTTGTTGTACAAAATACAGACTACAGAATAAAGTAAAACAATCGTTTACATTATATTGATTTTTATATAATAAGTATTATATTCTGAATAATATCAAAAACACTTTTCACGTTTATTTTAACAATTATTTTTATTGCACAGCAACAAGCCGTCAGTTTGCCAGTAGCTCAGGTTTTGTAACAATCCACGGATATATTTGTCACCCCGGGGCAAGACTATGTATTTCTTGAACATACCACGACAAATGTTTCGGGGTAATGAACTGGAATTTCAGAAATAATGTGTATCCAACAGTCTTTAGAAACTTACCGCGATAGTTGCTATCTTCATTTTGTAAGACCAAAGAACTATTCGGTTGTTAATGAGCGGGTTCTTTTTCAAGTGTCGCTCTGTAACATGAAGTTTTTATTAGTTATTTTGTTCGCCGTATTTTTTTGTTATTCAGAAGAGGCAATAAACGATGAGTTGCCGAAAGGTAAGCACATTAAAATGTCCATTTTTTAATTTTTATTTTTTCCCAGTTGGGTGCAGTTTACTGATTACCCGGATCTCCGGAATTTTCTCCAGTTATGATTAATTTAAACCTAAGGTTGTTCTTTGACTTGTCTCACAAACTAAATCAAATTGGTAATTTACTACGTAGGTTCGGCTGAAGTACAGAATTATACATACTTCATATATTTACTTCCGAATTTCTTTCACATAGTAGTTTATGTGTACGTGTGAAAATACTACATATATGAATACATCTCTATATATTTATGATTACATCTACATATTTATATAGATGTACGACCTCCGTATATATTAGCGACAAAACGCACAAAAGCAACATGTAATGTCACTAAGTTCTGGTTGATAGCATGTAATAGCTCTCACTTATACGAAAACACAAACACGTATGTGGAATTTGTAGTGTGTTATGTGCAATCAGCAGTAAGTTATTTAAATATTTGCTTGTGTTCTTATGCAATATTACATTACGTAATAATCTCTGTTACGTAATTTTAGATTGTTATTTACAGTCAGCCAAAAGCTGTTTGAACCTTATGTTAATTGGCCATCGAAAAAGCCGACTTTAAATAAAGATTAAAGATTATTATTATTATTATTATTATTATCATTATTATTATTATTATTATTATTATTATTATTATTATTATTATTATTATTATTATTATTATTATTATTATTATTATTATTATTATTATCATCATCATCATCATCATCATCATCATCATCATCATCATCATCATCGTCATCATCATCACCATCATCATCATCATCGCCCCCGTAGAAAGCTCCCCGTAGAAGCTTTGTCTTAGATTTCTTCTTTGCTTTAGGCATTATAGCCTATTGGATTCACTCAATCGATGATTGCAGACAAAAAATCGGTTTAACATACGTTATAATACAAATTTTTCGGTAATTTAATCGAAAATATTTCCCAACTTAAAAATGTATTCCACTTGTACTAATCTATTAACTATAATTATATTATCATAGTATATCTTTTCATCAAAGTGTAAAATTGTTATTATTATTTCTTCGCAGCTATGAAAAGGGAAGGTAAACGCACAATACAGTAGGCCGAAGTATAATTGAAATAGGTCTTACATAATCTTCAAACAAATCCAGCAGCTACAACACTTTGCTTGCATATTATGCTTTTCTCACTACATATATATTCACTTTATTACAATGATTTTGCTCACTGTTTCACAGTTTTCATTAAGTTTTATTATATTATTTGCGCCATATTGTCTATTTAGTCACATACTCATATTTCATTACATATTTTGTTTGCTCCATTTTTCCGTACTAGTTCTTGTGTTCCACAGTCCTTTATTATTATGCGTAACATTATTTGATTAAACACTATTGCATATTTTTGTTTCATTATATTTCGTTTGATTTTATCATGCATATTTTGTTTCCTTCACTGATTTATTATTTGTTTTATTTTTTTTTTGGTCTGACTTTTTTCTAGTTTGTTTTATGTTTTAATCGGTTAGTTATATGCTTTACGTATTTTGTTAATTATCATTTCATATTTTTCATTTTATTTTAATGCTTCTTTATTGCATAACCTATTTAGTTATTTCGCTCTCAAGTTTAATTTCTTCCCCTGTTAACAGTTAATTTTCTTAACCTACTTCATGATTATATTACATTACACCTTTCAATTAGCAACGCTTCAAATTTTTTCTTTCCTTTGTGCATAATTTATCCTTTTAATTAATAACTATAGCAATAATAGTCTACTTGTATCCTGGTGTAAATGAGGAGATAAATGAAATATCTATGTCTATGTCTATATGTACTTACCTGCTGTGACACTATATATCAATTATAGTAGCTTAGTTCATTACTACTCTAAGCTACTATAGTTGACATTTGAAATCTGCGAAATGGCGATACAATTGAAAAAGCCCGGCCAACAAAATGTAGAATAATTATTTGGGTTATATGAGTAGACACTATAATCGTGTTCCCGGATCAAGTCCTTTAGAAATTTTAGTGTTTAAAAAAACTGGGAAAAATTTTCCGCAAGTCTGGCCGCTCTCGATCAAGAATTCTTTGATCTTTGAAACCAATATGTAGACATCGTCACCATTTCTGCAGTAGGGGCGATACTGCTAACATATTATGAGCAGCTGTACTTGCAGCTATCTTGAAATCCTTAATGGCGGTAATAAAGGCTTTTAAGCATAATGTGTAGATTCGTTGAAGCCAAAATCATCATCTGATCAAATCTATTAAGTTGGCGGAAGCCATTCAGTGTCGACCATCTTGAAAAAGGTGGCGAATTTGGATGATTTTCGATTGGCAGATAATAACAATAAACAACAACAAAAAATGTTAATAACATTAAAACTCTCACAAATGGTATGATTTTAACAGAATTTAAAGCCAAAAAAGCCCCACATCGTTTTTGATATTTCGAGAAAAGGTTGTAAAATTGAGCGGTCACCATTCACAGATGTCTACGCAATTTTTTACGATGACTACTGCTGGCTTCTTTTATAAATTCGAAAGTTCTTATGGAAGTTAGTTCAGAAACTGGAATACGTGGCTATCAGTGATACGTGCAGGTAAACAGACTCTCCGGTGTACAGCAAGCTTTGTTTGCACCAGACATCATTGAAACATCGCCATTAAAACTTAGGATCCGCAGTGTCAAGTGCTCCTTTGAGAATTTTGAGCATTAATCCTGGTAATGTGTTGACTTAGGTAGAATATGTGCCTGCTATGCGAATTATTATGTAAGATTATTTTATTGGTGTTCCAGTATAAAGTCCATGAAGCTCCACGATACAGCAGGTTAAAATTTTAGACTACATATTTCAAAGAAAAATTAACCATTTGCAGCACTGATTTGGCACTTAGAATCTTTGCAGCTGCAAATCCCACCTGCATTGTTTTTTAGGCCAGGGTATTAAACTTTATGTTTTATGCTTCATCTATGTACACATTTTTTTAATTATTAATTTATTAATTAGTTTTATCTACTAACTCTCATTTATCGTTTATGGTTTACTGTGCACAACTAACTGCGTGGGCGCTTTTACGTCTGAAATAAAATTGAAATTGAAAAACTGCCAAAAATCACAAATTTGGCTTGTAAACACATCAGACTGCTCTTTAATATTCTACTAACACGATCTCGCACGGGAATTGATATTTTGTCTTGGTTCTTTTTTGAAGCTGCTATGGATCTAAGGTTACAACATTCAGTCACAGGCCACAGTTCTCGAATCGAATTTTACGTAATATAATTTCAAAAATTTATATCTTGAATAAGAAGCACATAAATTTTTTTTAACATAATGTAAGTTAAAATTATGACATTTTTTTCTTAAAAATTATTATTAGATGTGATGAAAATTTTAAGCAGTAGGCCTAATTATTAGCAAATAGCCAGGCAGAGCTGTTTTTGTCTTTTTTATAGACATTTTATAGGATTTAATAGACATTCCTTTCTTCATAAACGATGTAAAAGCTGCATAATTATTTGAACTCGTGAACGTTTTGGTCAAGTTTAAATTACAATCAATAAGACAATGCGAGTCTGTAAAAGATCACAATGCGTCATCTATCTACAAAAAGAACATCTAAGTTCTACAACATTCAAAGATGTTCTGTTGGATCCTGCTACTGACGTTACAGTGTCTCCACAACCAAAGACAGGCAGCCGCGCTATTGGTGGACGGTAGTGGTACTGTTGGTGTCGACATCAGTTGTGGTTGTGGTGATATTGTTATGGTGTTCCTGTTTGGAAGTGGTGCTACATTTACCAATCTGACGTGGTGGTGGTGGTGGTGGTGGTGGCGTGGGCAGTGGCAGTGGTACATGCCTTTAAGAAGTTATCAGCATAAATTTTGCTGTTTTTTTCAGAAAGAAATGGTGACTTTTCATCTGTTATCAAGCTTCCTAGTCATCTTTTAACTGCTTACTGGAATCAATCATTGTCAAGTGAATGTCCACGAGGGATACCGGCACTAATTCCAAGTCTTTTCTCTAATGTCGAACCTGTAATCAATCACGCTTTACCTGGACAAATAGGTATTTCATTACTTGCTCTCTAAAATAGAAATTTTTTCTGAACTTTTTTTTAAACATGAATAATAAATGCAAACTCATTGAATACTCTGAAATTCATTTCAATAACTGGGCATTTCTGAAATTATCACATCTTTGTAGAGGATTTACTTCCGTAACTGTTTTAATTCCTCCAAATGTTTTATGTTAAGGTAACAAAGTCGATATTCGAGTATTAGATAAGGAACGAGTTTGTTTGCATTTGTGCCACCTGTACTTCTTGAATTTAAAAGAAATCCATCAGATATGAAAAAGCGCGAATGTTATAAAACTATAAAAACCTACATTTATATATGTTTAATTGCAAAGTATATCTTGCAAGTATATCTTGCTACTGTTGCCATTATTGTTCCTGTAATTTTGTTCTTAAGCCTGCTGATCCTGGAGCTCCTATTGATATTTTAGCATCACCACCTTTGCCGCCGTGTCGCACTGAGCACCCACGCGCGGAATTGCTCTCAGCAAACCAGAAATTTTTCAGAAAATTTCCGATTTTTGCGCGAAAGCGCGTGCGGTAGTTCTTATAGTTACACTAGAATAACATTTTCGATAAGCTACGTTGCAACTGATAATGTAATAAATGTCCGGCATTTCTATAACCAACTGATAATGTAATAAAAGCATAAAGCATAATGTAATAATCCGAAGTTTAACGCATATTGTAACGTCACAAAAACGAATAATGTAATAAAAAATTATGCAATAACTAGCTGAAGTAATGTCGTACCAGTAGTGTAGGGTTGTGGAAATGTAGGCCTTTCGCCACTAGTACAGTTCGCCAGTAAATTTGCTTGATATATGTCTTAGCTTAACTTTTAAGAAAAGTATTTCAATTCGCCACTAGTACATTCGCCAGTAAATTTCCTTGATATATGTCTTAGCTTAACTTTTAAGAAAAGTATTTCAATTCGGCACTAGTACATTCTCCAGCAAATTTTTTTCACTATGTTAAAACCTTAGCCATAAACAAATTGTTTTTGTTCATCAGTGAGATGGTTTACCAGAATTAACATTCTTCTTTTGTTTTTCTGTTGCTCGACTCGTAGACACGACGATTTTTGTAGATAACTTTTAAATCTTCACCCACATGGGGCAACCAAAACTTGAATGAAGATAGTAAATGTCCAGTACTGTACGACCCTGTAATGAAAAGCTCTCAGTGGCACACAACTTTCAGATACCAGCTCCTCGCCATTTTGTATATGTTAATAAATGACCAGCAAGTGTAGGAATAATGGGCCGCAGTGCTGCAACCTTTTATATTATTATTATTATTATTATTATTATTGTTATTATTATTATTATTGACATTTATACATATATTAAATGTTGGACACACAATCGACTGGACTAGCCATCTTGGTAAATGGTGCTTCTATCTTGAGTAATATAAGGGTAAAGTTAAATAACTGTACCATTAAATTTTTGGCTTTCGTAGACCCAATGGCTTATAGGTCTAACAGGCCGGGGACGGATCGTTATGAGGTGCTAGTCTTGTGAAAGGCGTTCTTCCCAAGCTTAGTCATGTCGATACTCTTGTAACACATTACTTCGGAATTTGAGAGCATATGTATATAGAAATAATATATATATATATATATATATATTTCTTTTTCACGAAGACCCATTGCTGTTGCTTCAGTAACACAAAAACTGTGTGATTGTGTCAAACAGGTGTGATAAAAGAGAGATTAAAATCTTATAATTTTATGCTGAATAATGTTAAATGTTGTTTGTTAAACAAGAAAGAAGTAATCGAGTAGTTGAATTTTAGTGTGGGTTATGCGAGGATATCTCATGAAAATCGAACTGTGACAGTATTCCTTCCATGCGGCAAATTTCCTTGTGAGAAAGACAGAGCTTCTAGCCGACAGAATTCCTAACGAGGAATTACACGAAGAAAATTCCTCATTAAGTGTCTGTGTGAATTGCGTCATAGAAAACAATGTTACCTCGGGTCCTTACTGTGAACTGGGTAAACAACTTACCACCGCTGCTATCACATTAAAGGAAAGAACAAGTCACTCAGTATATTAGGTTTATTTTACTGTTCATCTTGAACTTAGAAAAATATCATTTTATAAACTATATATATAGAATATATATATATATATATATACACACACACACACGCACACGCACACGCACACGCACACGCACACGCACACACACACACACACACACACACTCTCCTCTCCTCTCTGCGCAGGTTATTGCGCAAGTTGGATGTCTCAGTAAAGTGCTCGCATTTTCTAACTTTTTATGTGCAAATTTTGAAGTTTTCTCATAATGACTTATACCATCGTGTGTATAAAGAGACAAGGAATGTGATTATAATAATATTTTTGGAGATTGATTAATACTAGTGTGAATATTAGCGGAAAACCATATTTGTGAAAATATTGTTAACATACGTTGGGCCAAGAACTTGTATGACAGGTTGGCCTTGGAAATTTAAAGCATTATTGACTGGTAATCACCTACGTATTGTCATGACAATTGGGTGATTAAGCAGCACTATGGCTCCATCCACGTGTCAGTTATGCAGGAGGAAATACCCGGATGCTATACCACATACAGAGTTTGGGCAGCTTACTATCTGTACAAAGTGCTGTACGTCCAGGAAAATAGCTCTAGACGATAGTGACTCTATACATGAATTATCATCATTCCAGGGAGGATCGGTCAATTGGCACGCAACTCCTAACATCAGATCCTGTCAAGAAGCTGGTGCTCATACACAGCGAATTAAATTATTTTGCCCAAAATCAGCTTGAAGCTGGTGCGACTTATTTAGATCTTGCAACTATCATCCATGACCATTACACTGATGAAGAATGTGAAGATGCAAAAGCATTACTCTTAGACTTTATTCCTGCAGAAGCCACCGAAAAGCCTGACTTCACTAAAAACAGGATCGGTCCCTCGAAGAGAAGGGCAAATGCAATGGACATTCTTAAGCTTTTACAATATGGGTCAATTATGGACGCAGTACCGTCACCTAGGTTTGTGTCAGCATACTCCCATAAAATGCCACCAATGACACTGAAATCAGTTGATACATCTGTCATTGTTAAGAAATTGCAAACAGTTCAACAGGAACTCCAAGAACTGAAAGAAAACTCTGTTTCTAGGGCTGAGATTGATGCTCTGCTAAAAGTACATCTGTCCAAAGCTGTGCCTCCCGTGTCTTCAAAAACAGACTCATCACAAAAGAAAAGTTACTCTGAAACAACCAGAAGCTGCCTAGTGAACACGGAACTTACAAACGTGAGCAAGCAGCAAACGAGCGACAAGATTGTTGATGACGACAATGACGGATTCACGATTGTGAAAAAACGGCGGCGCCCACGTAATGTGAATAATAGAGAATCCAAGAAAGTCATCACAGGATCTGC
Source organism: Tubiluchus corallicola (assembly GCA_030141605.1). NCBI lineage: Eukaryota > Metazoa > Priapulida > Priapulimorpha > Priapulimorphida > Tubiluchidae > Tubiluchus > Tubiluchus corallicola. The sequence continues at coordinate 20,495 of JAQGDQ010001128.1, forward strand.
TACTGGCCTTGGAGTATTCCTAAGACCGAGCAAACCACTACGACGAATATTCATTACCCGTCTAGATCCTAGTACCGACGCAACGGAGGTTCAGCGTTTTGTAGATGAATCGTGCAACATTACAGTTAATGTGGAACAACTTAAGACAAAATTTAATACATACTCCTCATTTGTTATAAGCTGTCATGGTACGGACGAGTATGATAAAATTATGAACGCAGAGTTATGGCCAGTTGGCACGCTGATGAAGCCATTCTATACTTCTAGAGCTGCAAAACTGACTGTGAATCAGCCTTTAACGCAGAAAGCAAAGGTATTATCAAACGACGGCTATAGACCAGTAGGTAATAGAGAAGCAGGGAATGATACACTTGATCAGCAAACGGAATGTGGCGGCGCCACCAGCAGCACCACTAATCATACTAATAATAATGAACTGCAACCAAACACAAACACAGACTCTGAAGGTAGCGAGCTATTACTGCAATTCAGTGTTGCACCCTGAGTCTCAATACGTACTACAGGAACTGCGCAAATCTATTGATGTGCTACTTTTGCAAGAAACGATGTTGCCTAAACAAGAGCTAGAACACCTATCTTGCATTCACCCAGAATTCTATGGACATGGAGTTTCACCAACCGATTTCTCTACAGGAATACCAGATGGTAGACCACAAGGAGGCTTGGCTATCTTATGGCGAAAAACTCTTCCTGTTACCAGTAAAATACTTACCTATGATGACGAATGCAGAGTAATGGGTATTTCTCTTTCATTTCCTGATAAGTTAATGCCACTTGTATTAATTAATGTTTACTTTCCCTATGAAGCTGATAATAATTTTGATGAGTTTAGGCATTGTCTAGGCACTCTCACCTCTATTATTGAAACTACAGAGTCTAGCTATGTTTGTTGTGTCGGGGACTTCAATTCCCATCCTCAAAAAAGGTTTTACGCGGAGCTAAGTGAAACGTGTAATGCTAATGACTATATTATATCTGATGTAGCGAAAATGCCAAGTTCTTCATTTACGTTCGTTAGTGTAGCCCACAACTCAACTACATGGCTTGAATATGTAATTAGTACTATGGCTATGGACTCTTTAATTGGAGATATCTGTGTAAATTATGAGCTAACAAGTTCAGATCACATGCCCTTACTACTAAACGTGCATATAGATCGAATGGCTTTATCACCTAATGGTGCGGCTACAGTCACTGTAAATGACGTTTTGAATGGCCAAGTGTCGTGTGATTCGGACACACCTTGTAAACCAATAGTGCCTTTTTTATGGTTGACTAGGAGAAAGCTGAAAGTAATCATCTCCTCGAATACCAAACAATGACACAGTCTTTGCTATCTGGAATCGTTGTCCCGTACGACGCAATTTATTGTGGTGACATTCACTGTCAGAACCCCAATCATAGACAACAACTTGCTTTGATGCATGACGCAATTATATCTGCGCTAAATTCTGCGGCTGAGAATACGCTGCCTAGTTATAAGCCGTCACAAAATCATGAACGTATAAAGGATAAAATAATACCTGGCTGGAACGAATTCGTTTCTGAAAAACACAGACACTTTCGTCACTGTTTTTTAAATTGGTGTGCGAATGGCAAGCCTCGGAATGGGCTCATTGCTGATGAAATGCGCCAGGCACGTTCACGTTTTAAGCTTGCATTACGTGAATGCAAGATCCAAGAGAAAACAATTGTCGCAGATAAAATTGCTCATAAGTTTATGAACTGTAATTCTTATGAATTTTGGGCCATGATAAAAAGGGAAACTAACTCAAGAATTCCTTTACCCCCTAAAATAGACGAAATTTCAGGCGATAAGGCTATATGTGATATGTGGGGGAAGCACTATAAAAAGATTTTAAATTCTGCAAATAACGGTGACCTTGCAGCAAAATTAGACTTGAAGTTAAGTAGTAATATGGGTATTGTGAGTTCTTTCACTGTGAGAGAAGTGCAAGAGGCCATTTCAAAACTATCTCTGCACAAATCGGCTGGAAATGATGCAATTAAATCGGAGCATTTTAGGTTTGCTTCACATATGCTGCCAATAGAATTATCACTTTTATTAAGCGCTTGTGTCATACATTGTTTTTTGCCTGATTCTCTAATGCTGTCTGTCATTGTACCGATTGTGAAAGACAAAAATAAGGAAATCACAGCCAAAAATAATTATAGGCCAATAGCACTATCCACAGTGTTGAACAAATTATTAGAAATTTTGTTTTTAAGCAGATACGGTAACTCAATTCAATCAACACCAAATCAGTTTGGTTACGTGAATGAACTGGGTACCGAAATGTGTTTGTATACCATGAAAGAAGTTATTGACTATTACATTCAACGCCAGAGTCCAGTACACATATTGTTCTTAGATGCATCTAATGCTTTTGACCGGGTAAATTACTACAAAATGTTTCTAAAACTGGTCGATACTGATATGCCTAACATTATTATAAGATTATTAGCCTTTTACTACTCTCGACAAACCATGTTTGTGAGGTGGGGAAATTTTTGCTCTAGCACATTTAAAGTCACAAATGGTGTTCGGCAGGGTGCAAAAATGTCACCCATACTATTTAATTTATATTTCAGAGACTTGAGTTCTGACCTCAGATCTACCGGTCTAGGTTGTCAGATAGGTGGTACTTATATAAATCACCTTATGTTTGCTGATGATGGATGTTTACTAGCATCCACTACCACTGCTTTACAAACTTTAGTTGATATGTATGTTGATTACGCAAATAGTCATGACATAGTAATAAACGTCGACAAGGCTAAACTCATAACAATTACACCCCCCAGTATGTGTGGGTTCAATTTCAGTTCACCTGAGGTAGCCGGTAAAATAATTATACCGTGTGAAACAGAAAAGTATCTTGGCCATATCATCACCAGTGATAACAAAGATGACATGGATGTTATCAGACAACGAAGTCTGTTTTGCACTAGAGCGAACCGTATTCTTAGAAAATTTCATCATTGTTCACCTAATGTCAAAACTCGTCTGTTCAACTCTTATTGTAATTCTTTCTACGGTATGGCCACCTGGCGACATTTTTATAACTACAGTCTCAGCAAACTTAAAGTAGCTCACAATATTTCAAAACGCAAACTTTTCAACTACCCATATGATTATAGTTCTAGGACCATTTCAGTAGACCACGATGTTTTATACTTTGATGTAGTACATAGGAAAACTGCATACAGTCTATACATTAGAGTAATGCAAAGCTCAAATCTTCTCATAAACGCATTGAATAACAGTGAAGCATTTTACACTTCAGACATAAGAGACCAGTGGAGGAAAGTGTTAGGTAGAAATTATGAGTGACGACTCAGGCTGGACGCATGATATTGTATATATATATATATAGATTGTACTGTTACTTTATTTATTTATGTATTAATTTGCAGGTGTTGAGAGGAGGTGTTATAATTATTGTATGTCTTGTAATTATTGTATGTTATGTATTCTATGAACTTGGTTCGAAATAAAGAGTTAAATCAAATCAAATCAAAACACACACACACGCACACACACACACACACACACACACACACACACACACACACACACACACACACACACACACACACACATTTATGCATAATAAATTTGCAAAAAACTGCCTATAAAGCATAAATGTAAAACATACTACCGCTGAATAGAAATTTTCAAGCGTGGTGCTTGCCGCTATTCGCTTAAAAGTTATGACGTAACTGGGAGACTTTGTGACGATTCGTAAGCGCGCGCTTCTAATTCAAACGTCTACAGTTTACCTGATGTTCATGCAAAAATTGCAGTTTTATTGCTAAATCCTGCTGAAATAAGCCAAAGCTCATAGAAGGCTTGACCTTTCCTTTAATTCAAATAAAACATCTATTTGATATGTTATATATTCCTTTATAGTCGAAGAGTTGCCAAGTTCTACTAGAAGACATATAGTCTGGAAGGTAAAGCCAAGTAGGGTTCCTATGGTCAGACACATAGTTCAACATTCAAAGTTTGCCTTAACTGGTGAGATAAGCACTAATTTATTTCAAGTTACTTTGTTCTGAGTTTTACTAAGTTGCTTTAGAAAATTGTTGATGCTGAGTTGTCAAACACATGTTACACGTTTTGCAATTTCTGTGAGTAGTACAGATGTATAATTTCTGGGTGAAAGAGTGCCAATCCCGCAAGAGTGGGGGTGGAGGCATCAAAGTCATGCAGAAATATATGTTTGAAAAAGTCAAGTTGTTGGAGTACAAAAGCAACAACAAAAATATAATCATCATGGGTACATGGTCACAGATGACTGAGCCAAGCACAGTTCTCACCATAGATGCCATCCAGGGTGGGGAGGAAGATTACCGGGTGAAAAAACTTCGTAAGTTACGAAATAGAAACCGTAAGTACATCCTAAGTACACCTCTTCACCCCTGACATCAAGTTCCATACTACAAGTGATCCACTTCAAACTGCCCTACCAGACACATACATGGCGCCACCTGGGAAGAAGGAATGTTGGAACATGCAGAACTGGACAACATCCTATGTAGACCACCACAAACAGGCTCGTCTATGTCAAGGGCTGTAGATGTATGCCTTCGTGAAAAATCACCTTCCCTAAAATCACTTAGTCATATGGATAGAGGATCTGCATAGTGACCATCCAGTGCCAGCCATACGTTGGTAAAACAACGAATGAGGCAGGGCAATCCGAGCAGCCAAAAGCATGGCCTAAGTGATGACCTTACGATCCGAACAGTCAACATCTTTGTCTTGACTTCATTTATGCAGTGCTTCGATTTGAGGAGCCTTGGTGGAAGAGTGGGCTGAAAACTTTACAGCTGGAAGTGGTTCGGTAGAGGGTTAATGGTGCTTCTCAGAAAAACAACTGCATACTATTCTCTAATTTGATTCTCTGGACTCCTAAACTCCTCACAGTGGTCATCGTTCACAGTATCACCACCAGGGCTAAAATCCCCGCACAGTGGATCCATGTTTATTGTACCGGGAACTCATTTGCTGCTTTTATAAAGAAGTGTTTTGCAAATTGGAACTTTTTTCCAAAATTAACCTGTACAGATTGACGAATCACTTTGGATGTTTCTCTTACTGGAAACATAATTATGATGGGTGGAACAAACTTGCCCAATTTTGTTCATGTTTTTCCTAAATTTAAAGAATATTTAGGTAGGAAAAAAACTTTTAGCTTACTTGCTTACTTGCTTGATTGACATTACTCGAAATATGTATTAGTAGATCATAAAGGATTATGGAAATGTGATTTTTTGTCGTTTGGTGTTATTTAATAGAAATTAATCAACAAACAATACGCATGCATTAAGTTAATCTCTTCATTAATTAGTTAACAATGTCATTTTACTCGTTTTCTTCAGCAAACCACTATTATTGCAACTCTTCATTTTGGTAGATATGTGGCATGGTCGTGGGTAATCCTGTTCTGCACCCTGCACTCCAAGTGTGGTGGTGGTCATGGATAATTCTTTTCTGCACCATCACACTCGAGACTCGGTGGTCGCAGGTAATTCTCTTCTGCACTGCTGCCTGCATATTAATTAATTAACAATAATCATCATGGTTCTTTTCTCCAGAGAAAAACTGTCGCAACTCTTCACCATTCAACACGTATACCGAAAACAATAGAAAATGTGACTCCTGGCTCTGCGTTGCTAACATTAACCGTCAAATCGCCTGAAAAATAATTAAAACGTAACAATTAATGACATGTTTTAAAAGGTCACCCCGAAATGATTCATCTGTATTACTCCTGTGAGAGGTCATTGAATGTACTGAATAGGCCAAGGCAGCAGCTGAATGGTCATAGTGTGTGATTATTGATCAAGGTTAGGCACATTTAACAGTGCCCATATTCGCCACAGAATGGATAGGTGCTCACCAGAAGAAATTTTTGTGCTCAGCTGGAGGACTTTTTCATCTACCATGCTATCCCTTCTGTTTTCCTCCATGGGGGTGGATGTACAGGCATCTGAATATGGCTAGACGCTTGCCTCACCACAGAATATTGTTCTTGTTAATGGGTTAAAATCAGATCCACATCAAGTCAGCATGCAAGCTGGAGTGCTGGATTCCAACTTGTGAACTGCTGACTTGTATGAAAACAGTAGATAATCATACTATGTTTTGCTTCTCTGTTTCATTAAAGCAAGAAATGTAACGAAAAAAAACATTTTCTTAATAATAACTGCCACAAACGTTGCCTTGTGTGCATCTAGCTAATCCTTCGAGACTACCATTCCTGTATGACAGTTGACTTTCATTTTCTAATTAGTTGCTTCAATACATTAATATGATTTCGCTCTTGAAAAAGTTTTGACAAATAAGCCTTTTCACAGTTTCAGTAATTGATGATGATCGTGAAAAGGTCAAAGATTTAGTGTACCAGTCAATGCATTTGTGTACACTTGACAACACCTCGAAGCCCACGCTATTGTAATAGTAACAATTTTAGCCCCTAGCTAGAACCTCACCCAGTTCATTTTTCTTGTTACCTAGCTAGATGCTGTTAGTAATCAATCTATGCACAGACCAATGCACAATTAAGTTGTTATTGGGTTATTGATTTCTTTTTTAAACAAGTAAATTTCCCTGTTCCATTATATCTAGATTTATATTTATTGTACGTAATGCTAGTGGGTAGAACTTCCTTGTTTGAAGCTGACTAGGACACTGAACTAGTAATTGCTGTTGTACCAGCCACACACCAGAAATGTCACCTAGTTAAAAAACCTTCCTGGTTTAGTGAAGCATTGGCTTTTGAAAAAAAATATAATAGAAAATCTGACACTGGCAGTCACTCAGTAAACTCTCTGACTAGCTCGCATTCAATCTCTAGCAAGGCAGACTCTTGAACTGCCTTTAAGTTTGGCAAACCGGTGCTCATTGGAAGAAGTTACTCTCATCACATATCTGTACACTGGCAGTCACTCAGTAAACTCTCTGACTAGCTCGCATTCAATCTCTAGCAAGGCAGACTCTTGAACTGCCTTTAAGTTTGGCAAACCGGTGCTCATTGGAAGAAGTTACTCTCATCACATATCTGTACACTGGCAGTCACTCAGTAAACTCTCTGACTAGCTCGCATTCAATCTCTAGCAAAGCAGACTCTTGAACTGCCTTTAAGTTTGGCAAACCGGTGCTCATTGGAAGAAGTTACTCTCATCACATATCTGTACACTGGCAGTCACTCAGTAAACTCTCTGACTAGCTCGCATTCAATCTCTAAGACTCTTGAACTGCCTTTAAGTTTGGCAAACCGGTGCTCATTGGAAGAAGTTACTCTCATCACATATCTGTACACTGGCAGTCACTCAGTAAACTCTCTGACTAGCTCGCATTCAATCTCTAGCAAGGCAGACTCTTGAACTGCCTTTAAGTTTGGCAAACCGGTGCTCATTGGAAGAAGTTACTCTCATCACATATCTGTACACTGGCAGTCACTCAGTAAACTCTCTGACTAGCTCGCATTCAATCTCTAGCAAGGCAGACTCTTGAACTGCCTTTAAGTTTGGCAAACCGGTGCTCATTGGAAGAAGTTACTCTCATCACATATCTGTACACTGGCAGTCACTCAGTAAACTCTCTGACTAGCTCGCATTCAATCTCTAGCAAGCCAGACTCTTGAACTGCCTTTAAGTTTGGCAAACCGGTGCTCATTGGAAGAAGTTACTCTCATCTGTTATCATTGCAACATATTTGGAATTGTGAAGTCAGGAAAGTGAGTTGTCTGAAAATAAAATGTCGAACACCAACCTGCTGTACAGTGTTTCTTTCTCACAATGCAATGTACAACCTGCTGTACAGTGTTTCTTTCTCACAATGCAATGTACAACCTGCTGTACAGTGTTTCTTTCTCACAATGCAATGTACAACCTGCTGTACAGTGTTTCTTTCTCACAATGCAATGTACAACCTGCTGTACAGTGTTTCTTTCTCACAATGCAATGTACAACCTGCTGTACAGTGTTTCTTTCTCACAATGCAATGTACAACCTGCTGTACAGTGTTTCTTTCTCACAATGCAATGTACAACCTGCTGTACAGTGTTTCTTTCTCACAATGCAATGTACAACCTGCTGTACGGTGTTTCTTTCTCACAATGCAATGTACAACCTGCTGTACAGTGTTTCTTTCTCACAATGCAATGTACAACCTGCTGTACAGTGTTTCTTTCTCACAATGCAATGTACAACCTGCTGTACAGTGTTTCTTTCTCACAATGCAATGTACTACGAAACGTTCGTCAAAGCGCAGTTTCCACAACGCGATAACATTTGATGCTGTGGCAGTTCAAGGAATCCAGCAACCTCTAGACAGCATGCACAACTAAACAGCAGGACACAAAGCTATGGACATCAAAAGGACATTAACATTGGCACAGAACTATAGTATTGCTATTATATATTTGCATTTAATCTTCCATATTTACATATGACTGTATCTAACCGCCATTGTAACAATATTTATCTTTGATTAGTCAGGGATATAACGGCGTTGTACTACAAAACGTTCGTCAAAGTAGCAGTTTCTCACAACACAATAACACAATAAAGTCCACGTAAAAACTGAATTCACTGAACTGATGCACAGACGGCTTTGGTTTATACGCATGTCACGTGACGGCTGCTGTGGTGCACTTAACCATTGACCTGCAGCAACTGCGCGTGCGGATAAAGAAACTGTGAAAAGGCTTATTGGGCATGGTCAAAGGGCGCTTAGCACGAGGGAGTGAGCTAGCTTCTTGCTACCTATATCATTATTACCTGTTACATAATATCAACGCAATCGTTTATAGTAGTGAAAATTAGACTTTGAATGTTTCTTTATAGAGGGCGATGACTGGCTCTGCGCTTGGACTGGATCATCAAGCAACAAATCATTTGACAATCTGCGTGAGGGACAAAAGGTAGCAGCACCTGTATAGCTATAAAAATCTAAAGTATTAATGCCCGAGCATCATAATGTCCCACCAAATAAGAATGTCGTGGTTTTCCTGTGTCTCATTCATCTTCAAAAATGCGACTTCAAGACATTTAAAACAACAGGAAATAAAGCTAGGTCACTCTAGCTTTCAAATGTCAAATAAGGGGGTTTCCAGAGTACATTTTAAGTTTACGCCTTAATAGCAATTTTATGCACATATCATTCTCTCGTTGCTTGTTTTCACTTACCTGATGTCTCCTATGTACAACGTAAATCAGGGGAAGAAATATCAATGTTAAACTATGTCCCAAAAGACTTTTTGCACAAAGCTATATTAGTTAGCATTAAGCTTATGTGCTTGAAAGATTTATTTAGAAAAGAAAATTATTAATAATTTAAAATGTTGTGCTAATTGGTAAAGTGTTACTGACTCACCTTCCAGAGTGCGCTAAGTAATTTGTTGATGAAAGTCTTGTGGTTGTTTTTTTGTTATGCAATGTTATGTAAACTTGTTTCAAATTACTAACCATCAAAATGGCTGCATCTGACAGTCATCGCGGGAGTTTAAATCTTCAAGTTTTGTACAGCGTTACTGCCGGCGCAAGCCCTGAATGCAATAAGACAGTATGTAAGCGGTACAAACTTCAAGACGAATTTTTTGAGCTTTATGCACCTGGGGGACTTTCTTGTCCTGGCTTTCACATATTGTAGTATGCAGTATACTGATCTTTCGTTTACCTGTAACGGCCCGTGCAGACATGTAAATTTCAGTTGAGCAACTAAAAGTTTCGAACTCAGTAAATAAACTGAAATCGGGTGGGGAGTGCCTAGACACTTTGCTATTAAAAATTGCGCAACTAAAAGTTGAAGTCAATGTTCATACTTTTAATTACGCAACTATATTGTAATATCCTGTTGCAAATGAGAACACGCAGACATGCTATTTTTAATAACGTAACGTTTAACCAAACGCAATAGTTAAACACAAGAAGACAGTGTATTACGCGTAGGTACCACTAAACATTCATACTGTATTTGCTGCCTTTAAGAGATTTAGCAGTAAATTTAGAAACATGAGAGCAAAATATGAAATCCTGAATGAGAACAACAAATGCGACCGCATCTTATTTTAGGTTTATTAAGAATGAATAAAAGAATGTATAAAGAATAATGCATAATGCCAAACTGTCTCCACTAAACTTTAGAAAGAAGACGTGTTTTCAAAAAACGCAGATAACTTCAGGCTTCTAACAAAAACAAAAAGAACTTATTGTTAATTGTAATAATCAGCAACTAATAAATCAGATCATATATTTATACTCTTCACTCTAGTATAATTATGTTTGTATAAACGCGTTTTATTGTACTACTAATTTATGTGCATCTTAGTTGAATTTAGATGTGAATAAAATACATAATAATAATAATAATAATAATAATAATAATAATAATAATAATAATAATAATAATAATAATAATAATAATAATAATAATAATAATAATAATAATAATAATAATAATAATAATAATAATAATAATAATAACAATAATAATAATAACAATAACAATACTAGTAGTAGTGGTGGTGGTACTGGTAGTAGTAGTAGTAGTAGTAGTAGTAGTAGTAGTAGTAGTAGTAGTAGTAGTAGTAGTTGTAGTAATAGTTGTAGTAATAGTGGTAGTGGTAGTGATAGTGGTAATGGTAGTGGTAGTGGTAGTGGTAATGGTAGTGGTAGTGGTAGTGGTAGTAGTAGTAATAAGAAGAAGAAAGAAGAAAAATAATAATAGCAACAAAAATAATAATAATTTGTGTTACAGATGAACTGATTAATATTTAATATAAGAAATCGCATCTTCAATGTAAGAACATCTTTATGGTGATTTGTCTGTTAAAAGATATATATTTTGTTTACAAACATATATCTTTTAGAAAGAGACAAATCGTGATAAAGGTGTTCTTACATTGAAGATCCGATTTCTTACAAGGTGTATGTATGTATGATCAATCAATGTTAGTTTAATAATTTTACACTGCTATGCTGCTCATAATTATTTTTGCTTGAATACATTGCAGCTTAACTATCTTCCTGGATCAGACCTGGCATTTACAAATAAGAAGCACTTGTGGGAGAACATAAGAAAGTTGCGCTCCAAACATGGAACTAATGAGTTTGATTTCGCTCCTCTAACGTTTATTTTACCAAAGGAACGCACACAGCTACTGAATTATTGGGACCAGAATCCAGAAGAGACACTGTGGATTTCAAAACCAGTAGGTAAAAATAGTAACTAGTATCATATATAAATAATTTCTAATGAATTATCAACAGGTTATGCACAGGTGGCTTGCATAGCAATGCCTGCTGCTTGTTGGATCCTGCCTTAAAGACAGATTTATTTTATATTGAAATTTTGCCTATCAAACGTCTGTAATGGACTGTAATGGAGCATTTCATCATGATGCACTGCCTTGAAAGAAAAGTGTAGTAGGCAGGCAAGCTAAATTGATTGGGGTTTATTCCCTGAATTTCATCAGCAATCCTTGATAAACATCACAATGTAATTATAATTAATGTGAAAGAAACACACGAACACAGCATATTTTAGAGCTCTGTTAAGTTTACAAGCTATTTTCATCATAGGAAAAGTAGACCGTTCAAGTTACGTGGAAATGATCTAATAATTATGCAATATGGACCATTCCTATTATATAATTACGTTGCACTTCTTCTTCTTCTTCTTAATTTTTACTTTTTTACAGTTCAGCAATTCTCGGGGTAGAGGAATAAAACTTTTGCAAAGGGGAGAAACACTGCCCAAGAAACATGTTATTGTACAAAAGTAAGGCTTTGACCTAATCTAATGTTTTTTAAGTAAACTTATTTGCAATTTTTTTGATTTTAGGAAGGATTTTTCCAGGATGAAACGCCGAAGTGGAATTGGAATTTAATGCTTGTTTTTGAGTGCAAATATCAAAATTAAAAATGATTTATTTAATATTGAAAAAAGATAACATTATCTAAGAGAGTTATCAGAGCTGTTTTCTAGTTCAGGCAGCAAGGTGTTAACTAGACTAACCTGCCGTACACAGCGGTTTTTCAAACTTCGTTTTCAAGCAACTTTATAATCACTTGACAGACCAGTTAAAGTCGAATGAAGGACAAAAGTTAAAGTGTTACAAGCACGATTTACCTACTACCGGACCTAGCAGCTACCAACATTCTTTAAAATATGAATATTCAATCAGCTATTGATGAAGAATTGATAATAAATCAGGTTTTCTTCAAGTGTTCTTCAATAGGACCTACTGTTAAATTAGCCAGAGATAAAAAATCTAATTCATTCAACATTCGTCAATTATCTGTAATCGATAATCAGTAAGAGGTGCCAAAATGCCGCACACTTTGACCAGTGGTTCTTTAATAAAGTTGCACTTTCCTAAGCTTGGCTGTTTTTTACTTGTTAGTAATAATTAGTTTTTAATAATAGTTAAACTTATTTATAGCGTCCTACTTATTTCAGATACGTTCCAAAGCCTTACTTAATTGGAGGATACAAATTCGACCTGCGCTTGTATGTGTACGTTCCCTCCATTGAACCACTGAGAATTTACCTTTATCCTGATGCGAGAGTTCGCTTTGCTACTGAAAAGTGAGTAAATTGTACGCATTATTTTGAAAAGTCAGACTAACTAAAGATTTTATTAAATTAGATTATATCAGATTAGATTAGGTTATATTAAGTTTTTATTTCACTAATAAAACCCTACATAGAACATAATACACGAGCGCAATAAAATTAACATTGTCAAATAATGAATCTAAATTATGGTGAATAAAATGGTGGGTAAAATAAACTGGCAAAGTCCGACATTTGGCGAATAAGAATCTTCTCACAAGATTTGAAATCTGCTTACTAAGATGACCATTTCAGACGCAAAACAGTTTAGCTGGACAAAATTATGATAAACTTTACAACACTAATTTACAAACTATTGCCCGGCTTCAAAATCTTAAGTCTTGTGATATAGCAAGTTTTTCTGCGAAAAATGAAGCCTAGTAAGATTACAGCAGATCCGTAAAGCACTGCATCCATATTCAAGATTAAATAGTTTGCGTTTTCCATTATTATAAATTGAAAAATTATAAATTACCGATATCAAAATTGCACCTCAGAGCTAAACAATAAAAATTAGAGTGTTAGAAACTTTTCAGGAATCAAATTTTAACAGACGCTGAAAACATTTTAAATTAGTAAATAAGAGAATTAACTGGTATGTAAAATCAGTTAGTGTGATTCTCGATGTCTCAGTTATCTTTCATATTGTCACAAATAACGTGATCAAGGTACTTCTCAAGTAATGCCACAGAAATCATGTGATTTTTCACGTAAACACGTTACGGGACAACATTTTTAAACGATCGAGTAAGAAATTCATGCGAGTAAGAAATTCATGCATTTACTTTTTGAAGGGTTGAAACTGATATTATGGGAGCTAGCAAAATTATTACAACAGTACGGATTTTATACGGAGTAGAAATGGAATTAGGGAATCGCAGTGAGTTGTCTTTTGTGCAAATTGTACCTTATTCAGTGTTTCTGGCAGAGCATTAAAATGCACATTAAGCAAATGTGCAAAGGGAATATCACCCTGCCTAACACCAGACGTGGTACTGAAGCTGAAGCTGGTAATACAATACTTTCAGAAAAGCCACAGCTTTTAAGCCTATCAAATAATTTCTTGTGATTTATACAATCAAGTGTCTTACTCGTATCGAGGAAATGTTCATAAACAAAACTACCACAATCAACGTACTTTTGTACTTTTGTAATATTTCTTTACATAAATATAAAGCTAGCTCAGAGACATATTGCAAAGGATGTTGTTGATTATACTGTCATTTGCAATAGGTTTTACAATTATGAACAGACGAAACATCACCAGTTTTAGATTTAACAATCGAAACCAACAATGAGTCAGCAATAATCTTAGATAAATGATTGTTTGATTGTGCTATTAAATAAAAACGACAGGTATATGGCAGTCACTAGAACCGGCATACATTGTGTTTTGCAGAGGACCTAATATCACTTTAATTCCCATGTTGTAGAGTCCTATAGAGAGGACCTAATATCCATTTAATTGCCATGTTGTAGAGTTCTTGTAGCATTCTGTGAGTTTAACAATTTGGCATTACAATTTTCACCGTTTAGCTCAACATTGGTCCATTGAATAAGCAATTTCACAGTTCCAGCGAAAAAGTCAAAGGTTAAGTGTACCAGACAACGCATATTTGCACACTTGACAACGCCTCGCAGCCCATGCTATTGTAATTTACTAACACTTTTAACAGCTAGCTAGACTTTATATTGCTCATTTTTCCTGTCCCCTAGGAGTAAATCACTCTATGCACAGACTAATGCATAATAAAGTAAACTCCACGTAAAACAGCTTAAGTTATTGAACTGATGCGGTAGATGGCTTTGCTTTACACATATGTCACGTGACGGTTGTCGTTAAGATGCGTTACTGTGGTACACTTAACCTTTGAACTGCTGCAGCAAGCTGAACACAAGCACAACGAAACTGTGAAAAGGCTTATTAAGCTGAGTTCTTAAATACTGAATTTTGATTAGCATCGTAATTCGTATACGATGTAAAATGTTTGAAAAATCTCTTGCAACGTGCTTAATAATTACTGCTTTTTCTAGGTGCGTTCCGTTCAAAAAAACATGTGCTGTGAAAAATCTAGGACTTCGTAGAATTACATAAATAATTGTCTAGTTAACAGCTCATTGCTTGACAGCGATGGTAAGAGCTAATCACTTGTTGTCTATTCTTAGATACAGCACAGAACACTTGGAAAACGTATTCATCCACCTCACAAATGGTCAGCTGAACAAAAATAATGTTAAGTATACTCATAATTCCAATCACGATCTTTATTCGGAGAAGGGACACACATGGTAAGTTTATAGTAACTTTTCAAAGTAGATTATTATAACTTTAATGTCAACATCGTTGTTAAAGACAAAATAAACCCCCACTATAATACAAGCTTTTACAACTTATAATCCTAATGTCATTACGAATACCATTACAACCTTCAGCAAAACTTGTTTCTTTTCATTTTTTATCACTTCTTTGTATCGTTAGCAGTATTAAATTTGAAGAACCGCAATTTTTCGTTGCGCAAGACGAATGACGTAATGAGTAGAGTTACGAGGTCACCAGAGAGCGGTAACCAATGACGCTTTGTGTACCTCATACGTCATTCTCGCTCACTCGCGACAAAGACGCGAAACATGGCGATCTTTATGGCAATGCACGCGTTTGAAATTCGCCAGAAAAAGGCAAATTATTTAATTTATAGGCCTAAGTCTCTTTTGTTTAATAGTAACTATGAATTCTTTGTGTAATCTTAATAATGCGTTAAAAACTGTCGAGGTTATATAGGCATTTAATCATGTTATAATCCTCAATTAAATTCTGATACAAAACTTCTGATACTAAACGACAAGAAGCCTGAAAAAGTTGGAATGCAACCTGGATGTGACAGCTTCTGTTTTTTAAATAAAAATGTTTTTCAAAACAGTTAGCATCATGCACGTAAGTGTTGTTTTGCTTGACATTAAAAGCTTCAGTGAAAACGGAATTTGCCACTTTTTCCCCAGTGGCCCGTAACTCAAAACTCTGAAGTGCTGTCCATAATATTGACTTCGTTTACTTCGACATTTCTTATTACTTAGGAATTGCATTTCGTTTCAGTAAAATGAAATGTATAATTTTTTGACAGGTAACCAGCTACCAATCTAATTATCAACTAAGATCTGTGTTGTTTTCTTCACAACCAAGCACACAATGTAACCTTACAAGCATTTCCTTCCTCATTTATCAGAAAATTGGAAAATAATAATTAATTTTACTATTGTTAGTAACATTAGCACATTCAAATCAATTTTAAGGAAAACGAAAACACAAATTAATATAATTTTGTAGAAACTAACCTGACAGAAGCATTTTGATGCTTTAAGTTGGTTTCAAACTTACAATTTTTAGGTGTGAAGTCCAGCATTCAGACACGAGTCAATCGAAAAGTCTCAGTCGGTTTTTAAGTGCTATAATAATCGGGAAAACTGTGACGTCATTTGCCTTGTGCGAGAAGCCGAGAATTCAAAATCCGGGAAACTTATATCATTGGATTCGTCTCGTCGATACCTTTCATTTGATATATTACACGATACTGTTATTCGACAACGGAAACATTCGTGTCCCGCCCCGCCCCCGCCCCTCTATTTTGGTTTTTGTCCCCTATGCAAAATGTTCCATACGCAAATAGCTTATATTCAGCTTTATACAACAACTCAATCCCACCTAGCGACATACCAAGAATTGTGACTCTAGCTTAAAGATTGCAGGAGGAGATCCAGCTTAACGAAAAAAGAAGCTTTGCCTGATCCGTGACCTTTGATCTGAGGGCGACAGGTTACACAAAAACATAAATCCTCCGTCTGGGTAGTGAGCCCCGTGAGTTTTTTAAACCTGCCCAGTGCGTGTGCAAGTTATTAAAAATACGAAAAGGCACAAAGAAGTAAATAATAAAGAAAGAAGGAAAGAAAGAAAGAAGGAATAAAAACCAGGGGTAAATCAAGTAGATTCTGTTGTAAGCAGAATCTTAATAACGTATTTTGTCCGACCACAGCTTGTCTTATCAATATTTTTGCCAACTATTTAGGGATTTACGTATGTTGCGACGACATCTTAAGACGAAAGGAGTTGACATACGTCCGATCTGGAAAGAAATCCAAGACATCATTGTTAAACAAATTATCAGGTGCTAAGATTATCTAGATTTCTCGATTATTATTAGTTTAAACACTCAAAAAATAAGAAAACATGATTCGTAAAAGAAGCTTAAAAATCGTCTTGAAATTTTACTTACATGCTGTCTTATTACATATATAAGCACTTAATTTGTTTTAGCAGTAACGCTGTATAAAACTTGTAAATTGAAATTCTTGTGCTAACTGCTAGGCGCAGCCACTTTAACGGTATGTCTTTGGCAAAGGAAATGAAGCAAGTTTACATAATGTTGTG
Organism: Tubiluchus corallicola; assembly: GCA_030141605.1. Lineage (NCBI taxonomy): Eukaryota > Metazoa > Priapulida > Priapulimorpha > Priapulimorphida > Tubiluchidae > Tubiluchus > Tubiluchus corallicola. The sequence continues at coordinate 37,567 of JAQGDQ010001128.1, forward strand.
TAAAAAGTACAAATAATAATCAGTGCCACCGGATGTACATTTCACCAACTATAAGCAAATATAAATTACTTTATTTTGTCAATAAAATTTTTGGTGAGCCAGTAAATGGTGGTACAGTAACGTTTTGCTATTTGGCACGAACATTTTAAATAAATTACTTTATCTTGTCAGTAAGATTAATATGTTTTTGGTGAGCTAGAGGTGCATAATGGGAGGGTGATACAGTGACATTTTACCAGGTGGCGCGAACATTTTAAATTATTAAGAATTTTCTTTTCCAATTATCCATGTCTTTCAAACAGGCAAGCCCAATGCTGAGTAATATACACTGTAATTTTGTATGGGAATCCTTTTGGGACGTAGTTTAAAATTTCCGTTTTCCTTGTAACAAAAATCGCCATGCAGAATTTGGTATTCCTGTTCCTACTTACGATTATTTTGTTTGTTTAGCGGAGAGACCACCCTGTACAATATGATGTCTCGTCAGAAGACTCCTTATTGCTGCCATGAACTATATGGGTATGATGTTTTGCTCGATGATAAACTGAGGCCATGGCTACTAGAAGTTACAAGAACCCCAAGGTTTTATCAACATTTTGCTGCATATTCTTGAAATTCACACAGTTTTATTTTTATTTATTTGTACATCTTTGTTCTCCGCTAACATTTTGCTTAAAGGAAAACGGGACACAATCTCAAACTGTAGGTCAAAGGTCAAAACAATCTACTCTTTAAAATATCGAAAGGTAACATACTATTTCTTCAAAAATGACTTACGTGAAAGAATTATTGCCACACAAACACAACCTCACGTTCACATCACTAGTTCTGCGCTGTTACATGCGTGAGCACAGTATTAAATTTGAGATTTTAGTTTTTATCTTAAGACTTGCCTAGTTTTAGTACAACACTCCAATATCTTACATTAGTACTGTACTTCAATTTTCACTTTTGCAAACACGTGCCACACGCTCGCGGAATATATTTGCTGTTGAAAATTGTGTTAGTATATGATGTAATCAATAGTTGGGCTCGCCCGCGGTTAATTAACATTTTAATCTATTATTTAATTATCGGAAACGCTTTGCAGTATTAATTGTGTTAAAATGTACACTTTTTATCGGATTTGAAAATGGGGTAGTACATGAAATATCATTCCATTAATAATTCGTTATCCTTGCAAACTAGTTGAAGTTGGTTTTTATGAACATCACAAGACCCTGCATGCTCTTCCTGTGGGCATGTTTGGCTACATGCAAAATATGTCTTGAAAGCGGTTAGTTTAGCAAGTTAGTAACTAAGCAAGTTAAACCGTCGTGTTTAAAATATATCTTTAACCGGGGCAAGTCACGTTTGATGTAACATCTGACCGCGTTTATGTCAAGTCGTATTCGAACCCGCGTCTACTGTGTTAGGATAATATTGTATTAATGGGAACTATGTACGTAACGCGTCACGCGGACAAGATATTTCTCTTTTCGGGAAGTTAAAGAAGTAAGATAGCATTTGTAATTTTGGGTAGGTCAGCCTCCTACACACATGCAGGAACTAAATAAGCCTTAGAATGCCCAGTTCATGATTAAACAATAATCTCGGCAATATAACGCAAAAACAATGATTGCAATATTCTAGTAATCAATTTAATTAAATACAGGCATCAAAACTTAGGCATCAAAAATACTTTAACAGACTGGATGGGTACCCCGAATTTGATTAAATAAAATCAGTACGTTACACTTTCAACATCCACGCGTGGCAGCTCCAGGCCTGGTGGACGATTCCGCTGAAGATTGTGGAATACTCGGTCATCATACCAAACGGGATCCATTGAGCTAATGCATGCTGGAAAAAGACCGAGGCAGCTTTCCAAACCATCTGTCTTGAAACGCCTCCGAGGTAAAAGGATGGTTCGTCTGGCTCATTAAATCAACATCTGAAGGTGATTTTCACAGAGTGACTTCATCAAGTATCCATCTCGTCTGGAAATTACCGTCTCCGGAAACAAACAGCTAGCAGGCTCCACGCGTACCTCCTGACACCCTCACATATACGTCGACATCACGCGATTTGACGAGAACAACGTCCAGAAAGGTGCTCTTTGTTGCTACTTGCAACTGGCCACGCCCATAAAACGTAGTCATCATATACATCGTGTCATTCATCAAACACGGCAGCAAATATGCATAATTAACTTGCTAAACAGTTTATTGGTTTCTCTGCCTCAAACGTCAAAGACAAAGGATCAACAAAAACGTTATAGTTGAAAACGCATTGTCTTGACCAGGCAGCATTTTAGTTCAAGACAGCAGACCACCATTTTACTTTTTCTCTCTATTATCAAACATCAAGTGATCATGTAGACTTTTCCCAGGCATATCAGAAGCGCAGTCGATTTCCTATTGGCTGAATTTCAAGATAAATCAATTATACTAATGTTATATACATCTCATTTACGTCATGAAAAACTAATTACAACTTCGAACAACAGGTGTCAGTGCAAGATTATAATAAGAAATTATAAAAATTACTGTTAAATTTCTAAAGAATAAATAATTATTGCCGAGGTGTTGAGTACAAAAATACATAATCTGCTAATGGGAACCATTACAACTGAACTGAAAATTTGTGCTTTGAGCAAAACCATAGCAAATAATTGTGATTATTCAACTTTCAACGAGGCAAGTGCAACTGTTCTGTAAAAAGTGCTCCGACGTTTTTGGGAGGAAGACACCATAGACATCAAAGGTCATTGAATGTTTTTGTGTGTTAACTCAACATCACAGGTCATTGAATGTTTTGTGTGTTAACTCGACATCACAGGTCATTGAATGTTTTGTGTGTTAACTCGACATCACAGGTCATTGAATGTTTTGTGTGTTAACTCGACATCACAGGTCATTGAATGTTTTGTGTGTTAACTCGACATCAGAGGTCATTGAAACCTTTTGTGTGTTAACTCAATATCAGAGGTCATTGAAACCTTTTGTGTGTTAACTCAATATCAGAGGTCATTGAAACCTTTTGTGTGTTAACTTGATATCACAGGTCATTGAATGCTTTTGTGTGTTAACTCGACATCACAGGTCATTGAATGCTTTTGTGTGTTAACTCGACATCACAGGTCATTGAATGCTTTTGTGTGTTAACTCGACATCAAAGGTCATTGAATGTTTTGTGTGTTAACTCAACATCACAGGTCATTGAATGTTTTGTGTGTTAACTCGACATCACAGGTCATTGAATGTTTTGTGTGTTAACTCAACATCAGAGGTCATTGAATGTTTTGTGTGTTAACTCGACATCACAGGTCATTGAATGTTTTGTGTGTTAACTCAACATCACAGGTCATTGAATGTTTTGTGTGTTAACTCGACATCAGAGGTCATTGAAACCTTTTGTGTGTTAACTCGATATCAGAGGTCATTGAATGCTTTTGTGTGTTAACTCAACATCACAGGTCATTGAATGTTTTGTGTGTTAACTCGATATCAGAGGTCATTGAATGCTTTTGTGTGTTAACTCGATATCAGAGGTCATTGAATGCTTTTGTGTGTTAACTCGACATCAGAGGTCATTGAATGTTTTGTGTGTTAACTCAACATCAGAGGTCATTGAATGTTTTTGCGTGTTAACTCGACATCACAGGTCATTGAATGTTTTTGCGTGTTAACTCGATATCACAGGTCATTGAATGCTTTTGTGTGTTAACTCGACATCAGAGGTCATTGAATGTTTTGTGTGTTAACTCAACATCAGAGGTCATTGAATGTTTTTGCGTGTTAACTCGACATCACAGGTCATTGAATGTTTTTGCGTGTTAACTCGACATCACAGGTCATTGAAACCTTTTGTGTGTTAACTCGATATCAGAGGTGATTGAAACCTTTTGTGTGTTAACTCGATATCAGAGGTCAATGAATGCTTTTGTGTGTTAACTCGATATCAGAGGTCATTGAATGCTTTTGTGTGTTAACTTGATATCAGAGGTCATTGAATGCTTTTGTGTGTTAACTCGATATCAGAGGTCATTGAAATCTTTTGTGTGTTAACTCGATATCAGAGGTCATTGAAACATTTTGTGTGTTAACTCGATATCAGAGGTCATTGAATCCTTTTGTGTGTTAACTCGATATCAGAGGTCATTGAATGCTTTTGTGTGTTAACTCGATATCAGAGGTCATTGAAACATTTTGTGTGTTAACTTGATATCAGAGGTCATTGAATGCTTTTGTGTGTTAACTCGACATCAGATGTCATTGAATGCTTTTGTGTGTTAACTCGATATCAGAGCTCATTGAATCCTTTTGTGTGTTAGCTCGATATCAGAGGTCATTGAAACATTTTGTGTGTTAACTCGATATCAGAGGTCATTGAAACATTTTGTGTGTTAACTTGATATCAGAGGTCATTGAATGTTTTTGTGTGTTAACTCGATATCAGAGGTCATTGAATGCTTTTGTGTGTTAACTCGTTATCAGAGGTCATTGAATGCTTTTGTGTGTTAACTCGATATCAGAGGTCATTGAATGCTTTTGTGTGTTAACTCGATATCAGAGGTCATTGAATGCTTTTGTGTGTTAACTCGATATCAGAGGTCATTGAAACATTTTGTGTGTTAACTTGATATCAGAGGTCATTGAATGTTTTTGTGTGTTAACTCGATATCAGAGGTCATTGAATGCTTTTGTGTGTTAACTCGATATCAGAGGTCATTGAAACATTTTGTGTGTTAACTTGATATCAGAGGTCATTGAATGTTTTTGTGTGTTAACTCAACATCACAGGTCATTGAATGCTTTTGTGTGTTAACTCGATATCAGAGGTCATTGAATGCTTTTGTGTGTTAACTCGATATCAGAGGTCATTGAATGCTTTTGTGTGTTAACTCAACATCACAGGTCATTGAAACATTTTGTGTGTTAACTTGATATCAGAGGTCATTGAATGTTTTTGTGTGTTAACTCGATATCAGAGGTCATTGAAACATTTTGTGTGTTAACTTGATATCAGAGGTCATTGAATGTTTTTGTGTGTTAACTCGATATCAGAGGTCATTGAATGCTTTTGTGTGTTAACTCGTTATCAGAGGTCATTGAATGCTTTTGTGTGTTAACTCGATATCAGAGGTCATTGAATGCTTTTGTGTGTTAACTCGATATCAGAGGTCATTGAATGCTTTTGTGTGTTAACTCGATATCAGAGGTCATTGAATGCTTTTGTGTGTTAACTCGATATCAGAGGTCATTGAATGCTTTTGTGTGTTAACTCGACATCACAGGTCATTGAATGCTTTTGTGTGTTAACTCGATATCAGAGGTCATTGAATGCTTTTGTGTGTTAACTCAACATCGGAAGTCATTTTAAAGCCACAGAAGACACGTTTAATTTATGCTAATGACATTTGTTTTACTTGCAACTTCTGTTCCTGTACTTCAAGATCTTCTGAATACTTGCCCTAGCTTTGCTCACCTACATAAAATTGATTTTAATTAGACGGCAAATTAAATGTCAAAATTTCTTGCCTTTATGCCTGAAACATGTTATACCAGGTAAAGTATTCCTTGATAATGCTGCATTGCCTGTAAGTAGTCAGAAGAAATATCTTGATCACGTAATATGCACTAATCTAAGTCTAGTCTTTTTATATACGGATTATAACTTTTTAATAAAAAAATTTTCTATGAATTCAGATAATGCTAAGATCATGGTATTCAAGCTCAACGTTTACTATATGTCTTTATGGGCTAATATTAGTAATGGTGCGACAAATAAACTACGTATTACATATAACAATGGTATCAGAAAACTGTCTCGCTTAAAGTACGACTGCAGTCCTTCTGGCATGTGTGTAAACCTGTCTCTACCACATTTTTTCATATTCGCAGAAGATCGTGTTATAAGTTTCGAAATAGGTTACTAGCAATTACTAGTGTACACTGGCAATAGTATTATAACTACTATTACGAACTTGCACAGACTTGTCAAATCTTGCTTCTTTGTGAAATGGTACGAATTATTACATAATTAGCCTCTAATTTTTATTTAACCTTTAAGTTACTAACCCTATATATAACCCTGTAGTCTTTTAATTTTTATTTCATTGTATTTTATTTTAATGTAATGCTGTATTTGTATTTTACATGGTCTTCGTTACTCAAATAAAAATTTGAATTGAAGCGTATGCCGCAAATCAATGGATGAAATCTCCCTGATACTGTGATAGTAGTAGGCAGCGGAGGCAAAAGAGGGAGAAGAGGACGTTTTTTCAAGTATTTAGCTGTAAAATTAGTTTAATTTGTGTAGATTCATTTCAATCCTAAGTTTGTGTGAGACTGTTTGACATAGAAAGTCAAGACCAGAAAGTGAAATGACTTGCAGACCTATTTTGCTCTTGATCCTGACATTCTGTTTGAAAGGAAATGGTTTAAGAGGTGCTACTGTATAAATGTAAGGACACAGTTGAATTTCTTTTACCTACACCGCAGACCTCCAGTTTCCTAATTAATTTATCATCTCGGTGCTAAAGTATGAACTTATTTTCATAAAATTTCGTATTGCTTTTAGCCAACCTGATGACCCACTACATGCGAGTATTAGTGGTCCGATGTTACGCGATGTTTTTAACACAGCTGGTTATCGCTTACCGAAGAAGTCTTCATTGCTGACTAGAGAAAGGTTAGTGCTAAACATATCTTAGCCTGCTGTGAAACTTTTATTACTTTAACTAAAGGATTTCAGCTTACAATGTTTAGAAGATTTTTCAATTTTGGCATGATATTAACCTGTGATGATTAGCTTTCTCGGTTATTTTCAATTGACGCAAAGTAAAGACTTGTGAGTTTGAATCTCGTTCGTGGGGGTTTTAACTTGATTTTCTTCAAAATGGCGGCTTCTTTGCTGTTTACAAGGCAGCAGCTAGTGCAGCATCAGTGTTCAAATAACTATATAAATGTCTTAGATGTGTATCCACTGCGCCCGGACAGACACGCACAGACACAGACACAGACACAGACACAGACGAGCAGAATATATGTAGTTTTGTTGTTAAATTAACGTTTCTGTAAATTTAGGCTTGATTTTGTGATGCTACGGTGCATGCATTTTTTAAATTTGTAGTATATACATGTATTTATACTCTCAATTGCCACAATATTTCGACTTTCTTCTGAAAATGCATTGCTTTGTTGTGCTGTTACAGGGAGAAAATAATAAGCTTCAAAACATTGTTGGTTTTATAATAAAAGCCACTTTTTTATTTGAAGTGAATTCAACTAGTCTATTTAAATTCCCTTAGAAAACACTCTGTAAAAATTACAACATATGGACGTGCAAAATCATAATCAACTGCAACATAATAATGAGAAAAACTACAGTAGATAATTTTAAGGCTTAGCACAAAATTTCATTGAAACTGCTACCGTTTGTCTTCACCACCAATTGAAAAATAGTCACGAGCTTTTCATGAAGAGTTTAGTGCCAATGATGCGGTAACTTGACACAATTAAGAACTTGCAGTTTCGTATTGAAGTGCAACAACTTTTTTTGCGTGATGTAAAAGAAAATGCACCAGAATATGGTGGTGGAATGATGCCCATTGTTAGCTCGAATATTTAGACAAGAATGCATAATCCAGTGCTCAAACCTATATTGTTGCATAACGCAAGCACAAGATTACAACATTTCTTTTGTGTCGAGTTTCATAACGCACATGTATGCTAACCAAATTGTTACTGTGGAATGTAAATGTCAATTGTAAGTGTTAATGTGACTTGAAAGCCTCGATAATAATTTAAATTAGACATTAACTATATGTTATACACGTATAATAATATTTCTGAAAATTTGAATAATAATTTCATGCTAAGATACAGATAATTAGTTGTTGGCTCTGTTTACCTTAGCGTAACAACACGCGCTGTTCTGGTGAAATACAATCCCGAGAATTGTATTCTGTTTCTTAAGATGTTCAGAACACAAATCAAGTAAAATTCGGAAAGTTGCAGGTTGCATTCTCATATAACTAAGGTACTTTTCTTCGTCCATTACAACTTGTTGGACCAAATGATGATATTCGCCTAGCTGTCCACGGTTTTCAAATATTGGGTGTACCCAAGAACGATGTTGTCGCTTCCTGTATCGCCTACTTGCCTTTTTCTTTAACCACCACTGCAAAATAAAATCTTCTTTTTTTTAGAAAGTCTCATGTTTAGAATTTCACGCTAAACTTTTGGCTTCATTTATGACGTGTCCTACGGAATGAGTGCGGTCCCAATAGAAACAACTTTTGCGGACGTAAAACGTGCGGACAGAAAAGTCTGTGTCTGTGCGGACGCAGTGGAAACGCGGCCTTAGACGTGTTTCACCCTACTCATGGCTTTATCAGAAGCTACAAAACAAGTAAAACATACTATATTCACTTAAACGAAGTTATACGAAATTTACACAAGCTTTGCACTGGTTACCAATTAAAAACTTTTCAAAAACTTACCAGAAGTGTACTAGTCTTTCCCAAAAGTTGAATATTTGCACGGAATTTATTTAGTAACTTTATAGTGCGATAACTAAGCATAATATTTAGCTTATAGTTGCATCGCAACCTAATACAGAGAAAACTATAAACGTAATGAAGTATTTTACCTCACTCAGTGAAGTCTAAACAATGAAGTACCAGCTAGCATTTGGTGTTATTTTATCTAAATACAGCAAGTTTTAACATTTTTTAGTAATTCATCTATGTCTCGTGGTGAATTTCCTGCACCTCCGAAATCTCTCCGGAGCTCAAATCTGGCTGCGTATGAAATTGAAAAGCGTTTACATTTTACAAAAAACATTTCCCAAGATGTAAGTATTAAGCACTTCACTTAGTTTTACTGAGATGGTGAAATGGAATAAGGTTTTTCTTTCTTAGGTTCCTATCTAAAAATGTAAAATATTGCAGCAACTGCAATTCTGAAAATGAGCTTTAGTCTGTTTTATAAGGTAATTCTTACGTGGTTCGGCATGTCGAACACCGAATCTTGCACTCAACTGCAGGCCTTATTAAAAGTGAGGTAATCAGAATTTTCCTACATCGGAATTTTCTCACTTGAGACATCAAACCAGCACAGGTGTTTTAGTCAAGTTTGTACATGTATGCTGTAAGGTTCTTACACATAGCAAAACTAGATATTGCTGTAGTATAGTCTAGTATAGTAAAGTAGTATACCCCTCCTTTCATAATATACTATAACCTATCCATGCATAACATGATCTTGGAAAGTGCATGACACAGATATCCAGGAGAGTACAGTGTAACTGCTGAATCAAAAAGCAGCCAAAGTGCTTTAGCTTTTAACTTTAACTTTACTTTACGAAAATGGTTGAAATCCTAAACTTGATTATAAGAGTCTTTGAAGCACTAAACTTGTGCACGTCTGCTATTTGACTGATCTAACATAAAGAGACTATCAGTGGTGATACCAAGCTACTTCAGTTTTGATGTTGTGGATGGAGCTTTATTCACACTGGTGAGATGTTGGAACTCTCTACGATGTGTCTTATTCTAAACAACATGGAAAGGCGTGACTAGCGACCAGTGTCCAGACGTTGTGGATTGCGGACGTATCCTGAGTCAACCACAGAGACTTGTGAGCCATTCCTTAGTTCATGTTTGATTGGTGCTGCAGCCGACGTCATCACCGTTGATTGTTATGGCCACAGACTTGAAGTCGTTGATGTGTTGCTGTGACTGACTGGAGTGAGCTACGTCCGCGGACTCCTCTCCCATGTCCTTGTCCTCTCAGGGGAAGGGTTAACTGATAAGTAGACATTTTGTTTTCTTTTCACTTTGTCATTTTTGTTATTATGCTTTTATGCGAAACTGTTATTGATAATATTACCTGTTCTGATTTATCTAAACAGAGTAAAAAGTAAATAAAAATAGTAAACCTAATCATAATCTTTTCCTCCATTTCATAAAAGATTTTGTTGTTGGTATGTTTGGAATCTATGTATGTCATGGTCAACATGGAAAACCATAATGCCTAAGTAGAACCCCCCCCCCGTAAAACGTAACATCAAGCCTTAGACCCGCTGGTTTTTCAAGTGAGCCCTTCGACATTGCAACCTCACTAAAGATATATTAATTATACCTGTGTCGTTGAATTTTGGTTCATATGCCTTGTTGCCCTCTGGAAAATTGTAGGACAACAACCGCCCACGTATGTTGCACAACCCTTTTATTGTGAATAAAAGGTGACGCGACAGGATAGTCAGATTTGTGGATGAGTTGGGAGGTAAAGAGTTGCACTCCCACCATAAAAATCTACTAGCTCCCAACATATGCAAAAAGATTTTTAGATTTATTCATTCATTCATGCAGCACAAAATTACAAAATGCAAGTTATACAATTACAAAGCATTACAGTGCTATGAACCTAGAATGATAGAATAATAAGTAACCAAAGCAGCATAGTAGATGAGCTTGGTAAGAGACAGTTTTCTCCGTGCCTATCCATCATCAACACCGCCACTACCGCCGCCGCTGCCGCCATCAACAACAGCAACAACAATAGATTGGCAAATGTATAATAGTAACAGCAATGCAGTTTTCAAGGCACACTTATTATTAGTAAACTATTTTCAGGAAACAAGTGAGCATATTCTAGATGATCTGACACCAGGTGATGTACGTGAACTAATAGAAGCAGAAGATGAATATTATCGACGAGGAGGATTTCAACGCATCTTTCCCAGTCCAACGTCTCGTAAATATTTAAAATATTTTGAACAGAAACGTTACAGTAACTTGTTGTTAGACGCTTGGACTAGAAAATATCACAACAATCGTAAAACTGGTAGGTGCCTAATAGCATATCTATCAAAATACTTTATTAGAAATTTAATAAAAAATGTTGCAATTATTGCATCACATCTTTTTCTTTTGTCCAATGGTTGTTTTGTTAGAAAATGGTGTGATCATAATTATTACACTGTAGATTCTCAAACATGTGTTAGGTCTTTTTGTAAAACCTCCTAGACAATAATTTCAACAAAATGACCATTTTTCTCCTGTGTGTTGCTATGATAAGAAAAGGAAGCTAGCGGATCGTACCTCGACCATCAAGGTGCGTAAGCCTATTTAGTTTAGATATATAGAAATAATAATTGAAATATTCAACAAAATTGTTAAAATACATTTATTATTTCCAAAATATTTCTTGCGCTCAGAAGGCAAGTTTTCAAAGGCAGCTGAAAAGTCACAGTATAACAGCTTTTGATAATTTTGTTAATTCTAGAAAGACTGTACCAAAGAAGTAGCTTGAGTAGCATTCAAAAGTGGATTTTGAATATATCTTGAAAGATATCCTATTACTATAGTTTTTCTACGTCAGTTTTTTTAGTGAATTACGTCATCTTCTAGAATCTGTCCCTCAGAATTTTAAATAAGTTTTTCACTTGCCTTGGCTGAGGTAACTTGTAAATGGTACTAATAAGATGGGTGAGGAACAATGTAAGATGATAATAAAGTTTCACCGAAAATCAGCAAAATACCGAGTTAAATAATGTAGGCAGGTATAGCTACAGTTTCCTTAAGGGTGCATCAGAAAAGCTCCTATTATGCATATGCGTGTAACTATTGCAGATTTTCTCTTATTAAATTTACAAGCGATGGCAGTCGTAATTGTTGGTTTGTTTTGTTTTTAGGTTGGAAAGTTTTGGATTCTGCTTATAAGGAAAATCTCGTGTAATCTTTCACCACTTTGACACCTGTAAAACAAATACGTCTGCACATGTTCCAAAGCCAGAGATTGGTCTGTCAATCCCACAATGTAACCATCAAAGTAAAGTCTCCATGGAACATTATGACCCAAATGTAGAGCAAATAATTCATAACAAGGATATACATCCGTTTTCTACAATGTACGTAGATTTTCTACAAAATTTAAAATTTAGTAAAAAAAATTACTGTACGCTACGATCAGTTAAGAGCAGTTCCCGAGAAGCTATAATATGTATTAGAAAGGTGTTAAGTTGTAAAATACGTCTCGTCTGCATTTGAATTGTCAATTATGCCATTAAAGTGTTTTAATGAAAAAGATTTTGCTAGATTTTGGGTCTCGTTCAGAACATGAAGTCACAATACACTGATCGTAGAATGTCAATCAACCAGCAGAGGTCCACCTCGCAATGACCAATGAAGAGCTTTTTTAGCGCCTACTGTTCTTTGATTGTTGGGGTCTGGGATTGCGGCGAGCTTTAGTCACACGCCCAGCAATATTTGAACTTAAAGTTTATACGAAATAGCGGCTAAAGCTTGTGCTCATGATCATTTTTGCTTTTATAAATTATATATATATTATTCTTGCCATAAAAAACCTTGTGCAACTAAAATTCGTTAATAGTGGTGAAGAATGGTGAAACGTTGTGCTTGGGGCACGTGTAATGTGGGTATTCGCTATCCAGAAAGATTAGGAGGAGTTCGACTTTTCTCAACCCAAAAAACACTTATATAAGTGTCACCCTTGCGGGACAGAGCTTGCGGGAGGCCACATGAATAGCTCAAATCATTAAAAATTAATAAAAATCGTTCTGCCTGCTCAAAGAGAAATTTTCTAATGTTTTATTATTACATTGTACTATTATTTATTGCTGCTGGCTACTTGTAGAATGTATCCTGGTATATCAGGACTTACCGCACTGCAACAACATATTCCAGAAACTGTACAACAAAAAAAACAGGATTTCGTTGGTTGAGAATGAACGTACAGTAATATATTTAAATAATTCAGCTGGGCTAACTTACTTGATTTTTATTTAATTTAGTCAGTTTTCGTGTTTAAGTTCGAATTAGGCACTAAAAAATTGTTCTTGGTGTAAGTAAAAGCGTTAATGTAAAGCAAAGCTACTACATCATTTCATATTTGTTATTTTATTACTTTGTTGTAACTTTTATTATAATTAACATTTTTATTGAAACGATGTTTGAAACTTCGCAATAAATCTTGATATACGTAGTGCACATATCCTTGCGTATAATAATTAAGTCCTCTTTGTAAGGATTTGCTAAGCAAGTTCTTATAGTTTTGTTGGTATCACAATAATACAATTTCTGGAATCGCTGATAAATTGCTTAAAATTCTTCATGTTTTTTTTACCCCTTGTTAGATACTGTAGCAGCTTGCAGCGGGTGAGTGTTTGTGAGAACGTGTGTTAAGTGATTAAAGTGGGCGGGGCTAAACTCCGCTTTCCATCTATCGATATTACATCTGTTAAGAGAGTGTGAATTACCCGAGTAATGGGAAAAATAACAGCCAAATTAACAAACAATAAATAAGCAAATATGTAATAGAATTATCCTTATTTGGCAAATAAATGTAATTACGTCAAAATAGAATTTACTGCCGACAATTTCGAAGAAAAGTGGTCACTATCAAGGCATATAAAACAAAGAAATTTGCCAGAATTTAGAAACAACATCGAAATGCAATTCAGTAGTTAGTAGCCAAAACATATGATATATTATACAGAAAATTTAACAATTCGCCCTACTGACTACATACCTTGATTGGTATGAAACTATGAACACTCCATAACAAACATTATGTTAGTAGTAACAAAGGTGTGAATTTTAGGGAGCTGCCATTTTGTTACTAAAATTTACAAACCTCAGTGCACTATTGATGTTGTACAAACTCGATTGCACTTCAATAGTAGAGAATGCACATATGTACTGAACGATTGCACTTCAATAGTAGAGAATGCACATATGTACAAATCGATTTCACTTCAATAGTAGAGAATGCACATATGTACTGATCGATTGCACTTCAATAGTAGAGAATGCACATATGTACTGATCGATTGCACTTCAATAGTAGAGAATGCACATATGTACTGATCGATTGCACTTCAATAGTAGAGAATGCACATATGTACAAATCGATTGCACTTCAATAGTAGAGAATGCACATATGTACTGATCGATTGCACTTCAATAGTAGAGAATGCACATATGTACAAATCGATTTCACTTCAATAGTAGAGAATGCACATATGTACTGATCGATTGCACTTCAATAGTAGAGAATGCACATATGTACTGATCGATTGCACTTCAATAGTAGAGAATGCACATATGTACTGATCGATTGCACTTCAATAGTAGAGAATGCACATATGTACAAATCGATTGCACTTCAATAGTAGAGAATGTACATATGTACAAATCGATTGCACTTCAATAGTAGAGAATGCACATATGTACTGATCGATTGCACTTCAATAGTAGAGAATGCACATATGTACAAATCGATTGCACTTCAATAGTAGAGAATGCACATATGTACTGATCGATTGCAATTCAATAGTAGAGAATGCACATATGTACTGATCGATTGCAATTCAATAGTAGAGAATGCACATATGTACTGATCGATTGCATTTCAATAGTAGAGAATGCACATATGTACTGATCTTTGCCGTTTAACCGGTCCGCAGTGAATTCCATTTTGCCATAACTATTTAATAATAAAATGAATTTTAACATAAAGTTTATAGTATTCTATCTATCCATTAAACTTGCGTTTTACCAAGTCCTTCTTAATTCTTTGTGATCTGTTTCTAACAGAAATTTCCCAAGCCTTCCTTTCTGTTCTGATAGAAATGTTTCTTGAGAAAACGGGTAACTATTTAATACAGGCCCAAGATATGTTTAAGTTCGTCAAATATTATGTAAATAAGAGACGATATCTGATGTGCGCTATCAAGAATAAAGTAAAAGAGAGAGTTCAGCTGTTCCTCCGTCAAAGCGCAAACTCTCTTTGTTGTTTCTTGTTGTTCAGGTGTGCAGGTAGAAGGTGATAACACGAGACCTCCCATAAGTACCATTTCTGGGTCACCCCAAGTGAAGAGATACGAAGCATCCGTATTTATGCAAGAGTCCAACAATCCTTCTAAAAACAAAAACATAATTACAAACGTCAGACTCATGAAAAATCCTCACGTACGTTATGCTTAATAAGCTTTTCAGAGTTTCGTTGTGCGCACGCGCAGTTGTTGTAGGTCAAAGGTTTAGTGTAGTAGGTCAAAGGTTGAGTGCACCACAGCAACGCGTCTTAAATACAATCGTAGCGTGAAATCTGTGTAAAGCACAGGCCTCTGCCACATCAGTTCAGTAGCTTTAGTTGTTTTACATGAACTTTACTTAACTATGCATTAGTCCGTGCGTTACTAGGAGGATCTTGCTTGGGAACAGGAAAAAACCAACTAGGTAAAGTTCTAGCTAGCTATTAAAATGTTACTATTACAGTAACATGGTGTATGAGGCGGTGTCAAGTGTACACAAATGCACAGTCTACTGTAGTACACTCATCAAAAATCGCTGGAAAGGGCTTATTAGAATTGGATAAAAGTGAGCACTTACAATCTAAATTTTCAATGATTGCCACAAAGGTCACATTTTTAACTCACTTTCGGTCTCGGCCGATGTCCGAATACGAATAATGCGAAAACTGTGTAAAATTTGTCACACTGTTGTGATACAAGAGTCTTTAGATCACAATGAAATATTATTATCACTGTTATTGCAGCTGGGGTTTTGTCAGCTCATATAGCATCAATTTCACATCTTTAATTTAAATTTAATTTAATTGACATTAATTATAGAAAGTATCAGACAGTGGCGGCAGTTTACTACATATAATATAGACAAAATAAAGAATAAGCTTAGTTGGAACCAGACCCAAACTGTTTATAATATTCACCAACAAGGGTTTTACTTGCTTACATCTTCAAACCTGGATTAGAAACAACTTCTGTGTCTGTATAAAACGAATTTTCAGAAAAAAATGAATCGAAGCTTTTCTACTAAGTGTTTATGACTGGTAATTTTATATAGCTAATTTATAACGGAGCCTTTCAGTTCTGGAGCAGGTCCTATTGTATCGTTGATATGAAAGATATCTGTTGCGAGGAATCTGTTCCGCTCTGTTCAGGGAGGGTTCATGAAGAAGCCGTTTCACAGTTCCAGTGATTGATGATGATCGTGAAAAGGTGAAAGGTTAAGTGTACCAGACAATGCATTTGTGTACACTTGACAATGCGTGACGGCCTAGGCTGATGTAATAGTAACAGCATTAACAGCTAGCTAGAACCTTACCTCGTTCATTTTTTTTGTTCTCAAGCAAAGTCCTGCTAGTAAATCACTCAATGCACGGACTAATGCATTATTGCGTGAAGTCCACGTAAAACAACTGAAGTTACTGAACTGGTGCGGCAGACGGTTTTGTTTAATCCACACGTCGCGTGGCCGTTGTAGTTAAGATGCGTTGCTGTGGTACACTTAACCTTTGACCAACAGCAACCGTGCGTGAAAACGAAACTGTGAAAAGGCTTATTAAATTAATTTGCATGTGCACAAGGGAGCTGGTTATTCAAAATCGTTTTACTCGCAAATCCGAAACATGGGACAAGATTACTTGCATAATACTTTGGGAGGCCCAATAGAATTTACTACTGATATCGTCGTTCCACGGCCAACTAGCATTGTACATGTATATTTCGGAAAATATGAAGGAAATATATATATAGCGAAAATATAGACATTTGTGAGGTACTATACAAAAAATTTTAAGTGGGGATCACGTAAACTGTGCAAGTTTTGATTATTTTTGGCAGCAGCAAGTAGAGGGGGAAGTTTCCCGCTATGATTATAGAGGCATGGTGCCCCTTGCTATAAACTGTAACTTTACAATGGATGAACTAAACATTGCAATAAAAGAAACAGTCACGCAGGGCAAAAGCACCGACTGCGATGGTTTTCATCCACTGATGGTTAAACACCTTGGCTTCTGGGCCAAGGCGGTCTTTCTATACTTGTGTAATCTTTGTTTAAGTAAAAGCGAGTGGGTTTGGCGTGAATCCAATGTAATATTCATTAAAAAGGAAGGCAAAACAAATTATACGGATCCTGGTAGCTTTCGACCCCTGACGCTCTCATCCTATTTTGGCAAATTTGCTGAACGTTTACTGTCAAATCGATTGAGAACTTACATGTTTGAAAATGATCTTATAGACGAAGTGCAGGAAGGTTTCATGGCAGGTCGCAATACTGGTCGGTATTTGATTCGCTTAATATCAAATATTCAAAAGCATTTACTACAAAATGATGTCTGTCTGTCTATCTGCTGTGATTTCCAGCGCTCTTTTGACAGCGTCTGGTTGGATGGTCTACTGTTTAAGCTATATGAGGCCGGCTTTAAAGGTAGAATTCTGGGTCTTATTAAGACTTTTCTATATACAAGGAGTGTGCGCATCAAGGTCAATAACTATACTTCTCAGGAATACTGTTGTAAGATAGGTCTGCCACAGGGGTCAGTCATCTCCCCGGTGCTATTTAATTTTTATGTGTTCGACATGTTTGACGAAATCTTAGCAATATCAAATACTAATAATTTTAAATATGCAGATGACGGAACACTACATGTAGCTTGCTCTTCCGAAAATGAAACGCTTAGAACTAGTCAGCTGTGCTGTGATAAACTCTATAATTGGTGTTTTAAATGGCAGCAAATACTAAATTGCTCGCAAAAAAAACTGAAGTAATTCCATTTGGAACTAATGTTAGTTACGTGCAAAGTAGTAAAGTTTTAGGAGTTACAATCGACAGTAATTTGTCATTTGAAAATCATGTAAGTAAGGTTAGAAGACAAGCTTGGAATAGGTGGATGTCAATTAAGCGTAAGAGCATGCTGTATAAAGGTTTCAGTCTCAATGTTATCATTGCTCTATTTAAGACTTTAGTTTTACCAATTATAATGCATGCTGCTCCAGCCTGGATGGTAAGAAAGCACTCATTGTTTGACGATCTGTTGTATGACGTTATGAAAACTGCTACTGGTTGTCACTTTCACCCCTCAAAAGACAAACTAGAGTTAATTTGTGGGCTACCCCCACTTGATATTATATTTAAGGGAATCACAGTAAAATTTGTGCTAAAATATCTAGCAATGTCGGATTCAGATTTAGTCAAAGGTCATATAATAGAGATTGGTCGTGATCCCACAATCGGTCATAGACATTTCATTCGAGAATTACTGGCTTCTAGTGGTCAGTATTTAAAATTATGTAAAAATTATAATTCACGCACTATTGATTACGGTACAAAAAACAGGATATTGAGCATTTTATGTCACACCTATGGAAAATAGAATGCGATCTAGCTATCAAAGCCAGGAATTATCTATTCTTCCTGAAAATGTACTTTTAAATCCACTAGACCTTCCTTTTCATACAGGTAGCAGAAATCTTGTAGCATTTTACTAGGACAACGTACCTTTAAAGATTTTCTTTTCAAAATTGGATACATACATGAAAATGCCTGTATATGTTCAGAGGAAGCACAAACAGTTGAACTTTTGCTTTTTAATTGTACTTTGGTCGACGAAAATAAAAGGTTAGCGCCTTAGTTACCTAAAAATTTATACCTCTCATGACAAAAACCTGCTAGATGCTTTCACTGAGTTAGTTTGTGATCCGTTTTTGCAAACTTTAGTATAAAATATTAAACTTTGCGTAACAGATCAAATCTGTAGACATCTAATTTTTCTGTTTCTAGTCACTTTTATATTATACAGGTCGTTTTGTGTAAACTGGTACTATTTGATTTTAGTTGTTCTTTTATATTATTTTGAGGTACGAAATCCGTGATTTATTGGTATTTAAAAGTCTCATGAATGTAACAGCTATTTTATTTACAAAAGTTTAGATAAGATAAGATAAAATAAGATAAGATAAGATAAGATAAGATAAGATAAGATAAGATAAGATAAGATAAGATAAGATAAGATAAGATAATATTTATTTTCATCGGTATGATATAAAACAGTACATATTTGTAGAAACATGAGCTTAAAGCTCGTAAACCGATATCAAACATAATGTATATGAGCGATAACATGGTAATAATATGTACTTCTTAAAAATCTTTTGGATGCCAGAAGAGGTATTGGTACAAGAAAAAAAATTATAACTACATGAAGACAGTAAAAAATTGAGACAGTAAAATTTTTGGCAGGAACATTTTCTAAAATTTACTCAAAAAGCTATCTAGGTCAATAAAATTTTTCCTGCCAACACATTCAGCATTTAATTACGACTTAACAAAATTGGGAAGTTTGCTGAATTTACAAATGTCACATTTACATGATACACCAGTCCATGAGTTAATTACACGTTTAAATTCCCCAAGATTTTCGGCCATTCGGAGACAGTTTGGTAATTCATTCCACAATGTGGCCCCGTAATAGGAGAAACTTTTCTTGCCATATGTGACACCATCATATGTAGGGTGTTCTGCAGTGTTCATTTTTCTGGGGAAGTAGCGGTTTTGCTTTCGTTCCTCTATCAGTCCATAGAGATAGGACGGGCAGTTTTTGGACAAAATCTTGAATACTTCGATAGCAATGAGACGTTGTCTCTGAAGTTGAAGAGACACAAAATTGTCTTTAAACAATAGATTTTCGTAGGTACTTTCGAAATCATTATAAACTAGACGGAGCGCTCTGAAATTCAAACGCTCTAACTTCTGGCTGTTTAATTTACTACAGAAATGCCAGATTACGGGGCAGAAATTAAAATTCGACTTGACAAACGAAAGGTAGACGAGTTTTCGACATTTTACCGACAGGTTTCGCCCAATACGGCGTAGAACATTAATCTGTTTAGCTGCTTTTTTGCACAGGGCTGAAATGTGCGAGTCAAAGTTCAGGCGATAGTCTATATTTACACCAAAAAGTTTCACCTCATCCGTACATTCAATATCCGCTCCTTTGATGTTGAAAGTAGGTTTCAGGTCGTGTGTAATTTTGCCCACAGCAATCCCCTGAAACTTCCCCGGATTTTGGTTCCATCTGGTTGGAAGCAAACTAGTCGACCAGTGCGTTACTTTCAACCTCTAAGGTTTGTTTCATATCATTAAATGATTTACTGGAGCAAGAAACAGTATTATCATCAGCTGTACTAAAGTGATCTGCAAATAGAGGGCTTATTGTATCATTTTCAATAAAGATTTTTAATAATAATAATAATCTCTTTCCATTCTCACCCTCTCTGCCTTTCCCTCTCTCACCTCTCTTTCAAAATCTGTCTCCCTACTTTCTTTACTCCTCTCTTACTCCTCCCTCCTATCCGCTCTCTCCACTCTGCCTTTCCCTCTCCCACCTCTCTTTCAAAATCTGTCTTCCTACTTTCTTTTTTCTCTCTTACTCCCCCTCCTCTCCACTCTGCCTTTGTCTCTCCCACCTCTGTTTTAATATCTGTCTTCCTACTTTCTTTTTTCTCTCTTACTCCCCCCTCCTCTCCGCTCTCTCCATTCTCTCCTTTTCCTCTCCCTCCCTCAATTACAATGCTGTTTAAGGTAACACGAGTTTCCTACACATTTTCATTAAAAACAATACCAACAGTTGTTGACAAAATAAATAAACAGACAGCTGTATTTTCCCCCAAAAAATTCACACCCACGAATAACGAAACGTTCAAACATAATTGGCTACATCTATCCGTCATCGTTGCCTCAACGTACCGACGGCAAACATTTATACTGTAATAACTGTTCCGACAACCTCTACCACAAAAATTAAATGTTTTCAATAATAAACGTGGAGTAAAGTTGATGATAACCAAGCGTTACCTACATTGAAAGTGATATCAAGGGAATGAATCGAGGAAGAAAAGTGTCATGGTACGGCAACGTGGCGGCAACATGGCGGCAACGTGGCGTTTAACTAAACTTAAATTAGCTCATAACATCTCTAAACTGTTCACTTATTCATACGATGAGAGTGCTAGAATAATTTCAGTAAATCATAATGTTACATACTTTGATGTTATACGTAGGTAAATGGCTTACAGTTTGTACATGAGAGTAATGTGTAGCACAAATTCATTAATTAAACTGGCACAAAATGAATTACAATAAGAATTGAACAAACGAGCTTTAACGCTATTTGTACAATGATTAAATTTTCTCAAGATACTGTTTGCTCTAACATAGTAAATATTTCTTTGCCTAATAATATCAATATCTCTAGAAATTATGTGGCCAAGATATTTCTCCGTTCCGTACGGACGAATTACGCTACCAGCTACAGTAATGGATCCAAAAATGAACTGGCGCAGCGTAGCGGGACTTACGTATTCGCTAGAGTTTGTTAAGCTGATGTAGTTGAAGCTAACAAACATCCATCGTCTGCAAACATCAAGTGATTGATGTAAGTATTTCCAATTTGGCAGCCAAGACTGCTTGATGTAAGACCAATGCTTAAGTCCCGAAAGTATTGATTAAATAAAATAGGCGACATTTTAGCGCCTTGACGAACTCCATTTCCGACCCTAAACGTTACAGAATTAAAATTACCACATCTTACTAACATGCTTTGTTGTGAATAATAAAACGTTAGTAAAGGAATAACAATATTTGGAAAATCAGTATTTGTTAGTTTTAAAAACAGTTTATAGTAATTTACTCTATCAAAAGCTTTTGACGCATCCAAAAATGAAATGCGAACTGTGGACTCTCCCTAATTTGCAGGTAAGTAAGCTGTTACGTATTGCTTATTTAAGCATACATAAGCTTACACATGCTGTTACATAATGCTTATTTAAGCATACATAAGCTTACATAAGCTGTTACGTATTGCTTATTTAAGCAAACATAAGCTTACATATGCTGTTATATAATGCTTATTTAAGTATACATAAGCTTACATAAGCTGTTACATAATGCTTATTTAAGCATACATAAGCTTACCTAACCTGTTACATAATGCTCTTGTTTATAATTAACAATAATTGAACTCCTTTTTAATTATTTAAAGTAATTTAAACCTTGGTCTACTACTAGAGATTATGATCTGGTTTAGTCATTATTTTATGTACGATTATTTGGCTTAAAGTAGCTTTATAGTCTCAACTGCCACTGTGAGAAAGTTTTTGTTGTCCTGCTGCCATGATTTATGATCTTAATAAACTTGTCCACAAGTGTTGGGAATCGCTGTTCAGAAGATGTATTCCTTGTCTGCAGAATTCTTCTAATAATTCCCAACCTGGAAGTTATAAAAAGTTTCTTAATGCATGTAACACTGTGATAGTCTTCAAAATAACTAAACATCTGAGCCCAAAAAATCAATAGAGCTGCTAATAAGTCTTTTGATGACGATCATGAAAAGGTCAAAGGTTAAGTGTACCAGAAAACATATTTGTGTACACTTGACAACGCCAACAAGTGTAACAGTTTTAACAGCTAGCTAGAACCTTACCTAGTTCATTTTCTTGTTCAAAAGCAAGATCCTGCTAGTAAATCACTCTACACACAGAACTAATGCATAATTAAGTAAAATCCAAGTAAAACAGCTGTTGTTACTGTACTAATGCGGCAAACGGCTTTACTTTACACACATGTCAGGTGACAGTTGTAGTTAGGCGGCCGTGGTACTTAACCCTTTACCTACACTAAACTGTGAAAGGCATATTAATGGGGAGTTTGCAAGAAAGCAAGCAACAGTTCAATCGCATTTTGGTTGCACAAACTAAGTCATTCTTACTTCATTAGCTACATCTGTGTTGATATTTCTGGTGAGAGTTTTCCACACTGGATGAGCAAGAGTGAAGCATCTCCCTCTAATCAGTCTGCTTTTATGCTGGCAATTTCACTTGCCTCATAGAAAAACAGGAGTTCCCTTTTTACATCTTAGTAAAAGACCCAGTTGGGAAGTCTCCCTCAAGGAAATCGACGGGAGGTCCAGAATGTCAACTCTCATAAACTCATGTAGACTGTTACCTTTCTGTGGCTGATAATGGTACTTTTTCGTCCAGGCGTCTAGAAGCAAGTTGGTATAGCGATTTTGCTCAAAATATTTGAAGTATTTATGAGATGACAGACTAGGAAAGATGCGCTGAAAACCTCCACGTCTCTGATATTCATCTTCTGTTTCTACAAGTTCACGTACATCAGCTGGTGTGAGATCATCTAGAATATTTGAACTCACATTCTGTAAACAAATTGAAAATGC
>JAQGDQ010001817.1:0-24387 GCA_030141605.1 Tubiluchus corallicola
ATCAAATATTTCACGCTGGAAAAAGAAAACACGATTGTTTAATAAAATATTCCACACTGGAAAAAGAAAGCACGATTGTTTATAAAAGATTCCGCACTCTAAAAAGAAAACACGATTAATTAATAAAAGACTCCGCACTGAAAAAAGAAAAGAAGATTGTTTAATAGAAAAATCTTCACTGGAAAAAGAAAACACAATTGTTTAGTAAAATATTCCACACTGGAAAAGGAAAACACGATTGTTTAATAAAATATTCCACACTGGAAAAAGAACACATGATTGTTTAATAAAAGATTCCACACTGGAAAAAGAAAACACGATTGTTTAATAAAAGATTCCACACTGGAAAAAGAAAACACGATTGTTTAATAAAAGATACCACAGTGAAAAAAGAAAACACGATTGTTTAATAAAAGATTCCACACTGGAAAAAGAAAACACGATTGTTTATAAAAGATTCCACACTGGAAAAAGAAAACACGATTGTTTAATAAAAGATTCCACACTGGAAAAAGAAAACACGATTGTTTATAAAAGATTCCGCACTGGAAAAAGAAAACACGATTGTTTAATAAAAGATTCCGCACTGGAAAAACAAAAGACGATTGTTTAATAAAAAATTCCACACTGGAAAAAGAAAACACGATTGTTTAATAAAATATTCCACTCTGGAAAAAGAACACATGATTGTTTAATAAAAGATTCCACACTGGAAAAAGAACACATGATTGTTTAATAAAAGATTCCACACTGGAAAAAGAAAACACGATTGTTTAATAAAAGATTCCACGCTGGAAAAAGAAAACATGATTGTTTAATAAAAGATTCCACGTTGGAAAAAGAACACATGATTGTTTAATGAAAGATTCCACGTTGGAAAAAGAACACACGATTGTTTAATAAAAGATTCCACACTGGAAAAAGAAAACACGATTGTTTATAAAAGATTCCACACTGGAAAAAGAAAACACGATTGTTTAATAAAAGATTCCACACTGGAAAAAGAAAACACGATTGTTTATAAAAGATTCCACACTGGAAAAAGAAAACACGATTGTTTAATAAAAGATTCCACACTGGAAAAAGAAAACACGATTGTTTATAAAAGATTCCACACTGGAAAAAGAAAACACGATTGTTTAATAAAAGATTCCACACTGGAAAAAGAAAACACGATTGTTTATAAAAGATTCCACACTGGAAAAAGAAAACACGATTGTTTAATAAAAGATTCCACACTGGAAAAAGAAAACACGATTGTTTAATAAAAGATTCCACACTGGAAAAAGAAAACACGATTGTTTAATAAAAGATTCCACACTGGAAAAAGAAAACACGATTGTTTAATAAAAGATTCCACACTGGAAAAAGAAAACACGATCATTTAATAAAAGATTCCGCACTGGAAAAAGAAAACACGATCGTTTAATAAAAGATTCCGCACTGGAAAAAGAAAACACGATCGTTTAATAAAAGATTTCATTTTATGGAATCTGTTATCAAGTTTATCTATTCTCTACACTAAAAGTTACCACTCAGCGTATTTGCATCCATTACTTTATTTCTGAATTTGGTCATCAACCTATTTATTAACACTATAGATACTGCGGACATATTTATAAAATTGTTTCTTTTCAGAAACAGACGCAGATCAGTTCCATCCAACAGGGCTGATCCGGTTCTGACCCGCCAATCTGAATTTTTGGTTACTTATGTAGTTAACAGGTTAAACAATTACTTGTGGTATATTAGTAATACTATTGACCTAGTTTCTACATGATTATTGTTAATTACGTGTATATGAACTACCCTTACAAAAAGGCAGGCTAAGCAACTGTTTGTTGTGTAGTTCGTTGTACTTGTGTCACTTATATAGCAGCCAGTCACAGTAACTGCTTGTGGTGTGTTACACAATGCTTTTTTTACATGAATATGAACGGATACACATTTTCCGAGAATAATAATAATTTTTTTAAATTGGGCGCGTAAAATGGGCCCATTGGCTAACATGCTCCTGTCCATCCATCACACATACCAAGCAGATTCACGGTAACTTTCACTGCAGAACATCGTCTTTCTTCGTTGAGTAATTTCTCTGGTTTATTACAAGCAATTACAGCAAAGGCTGCACGATCAGTGCACAGGTCCGTTATCAGCTTATTAGTATGAATGATTGCACTGTTATTAACACCATCTACAACGTGAAAATACCTAAAAGACAAAATCATAAAGTAAGAAAGCAAAATAAGATCCCTGAAATCCTGAATGCAAGCCGGTATTTAGCACTTAACGGTTCTTGCACTTTAGTTGACATTGGCAAAACCAGGATCTTATTATAAAGGAAAACCGTCTAACGTGAGACACTGAACCAGTAGATATTAATGTAAATTTCAGAGATAAAGGTAATTTATGCACAAAGGCTGAAACGTTAAACGTTCAACCTAATGTAAGAACTAATGAAATGTTTGGTAAAAGAAACAATCACACATTGAAAAACAGAGTAACTGCCTAAGTTTAGCCAGAATCCAACCAGCAGAAATGAATAGATGGACATTTCACTACTTTTTCACATTTAGCTATGTGAACGATATTTTTATTTCTCGCCATGATACACACTTCCCAACGCCATACATGCAGTTACATAGCAGAATTTTGTTGGTTTACCAACGCCACACATGCAGTTACATAGTAGAATTTTGTTGGCTTGCCAACGCCATACATGCAGTTACATAGCAGAATTTTGTTGGCTTACAAACGTCACACGTGCAGTTACATAGTAGAATTTTGTTGGCTTGCCAACGCCACACATGCAGTTACATAGCAGAATTTTGTTGGCTTACCAACGCCACACATGCAGTTACATAGTAGAATTTCGTTGGCTTACCAACGTCACACATGCAGTTACATAGTAGAATTTTGTTGGCTTACCAACGCCACACATGCAGTTACATAGTAGAATTTTTTTATTTTACCAATGCCACACATGCAGTTACATAGTGGAATTTTGTTGGCTTGCCAACGCCACACAGCAGTTACGCAATTTTGTTCCAACCACCCTCAGTTACATAGTGAAATTTCGTTGGTTACCAACCAACATCATTAACTTCCAACACATGCATTACATAATTTGTTCTTCCACACCTCAGTGAATTTCGTTGGTTACCAACGCAACATCAGTTATAGTAGAATTTCTTGGCACCAACGCCACACATGCAGTTACATAGTGAAATTTTGTTGGCTTGCCAACGCCACACATGCAGTTACATAGCAGAATTTTGTTGGCTTGCCAATGCCACCCTTGCAGTTACATAGTGAAATTTCGTTGGTTTACCAACGCAACATGCAGTTACATAGTAGAATTTCGTTGGCTTACCAACGCCACACATGCAGTTACATAGTGAAATTTTGTTGGTTTACCAACGTCACACATGCAGTTACATAGCAGAATTTTGTTGGCTTGCCAACGCCACACATGCAGTTACATAGTAGAATTTCGTTGGCTTACCAACGCCAACATGCAGTTACATAGAGAATTTGTTGGCTTAAACGCACACTGCAGTTACATAGAGAATTTGTTGGCTTCCAACGCCACACATGCAGTTACATAGTGAAATTTCGTTGGTTTACCAACGCAACATGCAGTTACATAGTAGAATTTCGTTGGCTTACCAACGCCACACATGCAGTTACATAGTAGAATTTTGTTGGCTTACCAACGCCACACATGCAGTTACATAGTAGAATTTCGTTGGCTTACCAACGCCACACATGCAGTTACATAGCAGAATTTCGTTGGCTTACCAACGCCACACATGCAGTTACATAGCAGAATTTCGTTGGCTTACCAACGCCACACATGCAGTTACATAGTGGAATTTCGTTGGCTTACCAACGCCACACATGCAGTTACATAGCAGAATTTCGTTGGCTTACCAACGCCACACATGCAGTTACATAGTGGAATTTTGTTGGCTTACCAACGCCACACATGCAGTTACATAGCAGAATTTCGTTGGCTTACCAACGCCAGACATGCAGTTACATAGTAGAATTTTGTTGGCTTACCAACTCCACGCATGCAGTTACATAGCAGAATTTCGTTGGCTTACCAACGCCACACATGCAGTTACATAGTAGAGTTTTGATAGTTTACCAATGCCACACATGCAGTTACATAGTGAAATTTTGTTGGCTTGCCAACGCCACACATGCAGCTACATAGCAGAATTTTGTTGGCTTGCCAACGCCACACATGCAGTTACATACTGAAATTTTGTTGGTTTACCAACGCCACACATGCAGTTACATAGTAGAATTTCGTTGGCTTACCAACGCCACACATGCAGTTACATAGTGAAATTTTGTTGGTTTACCAACGCCACACATGCAGTTACAAAGCAGAATTTTGTTTTCTTATCAACGTCACACATGCAATTACATAGTAGAATTTTGTTGGCTTGCCAACGCCACACATGCAGTTACATAGTAGAATTTCGTTGGCTTACCAACGCCATACATGCAGTTACAAAGCAGAATTTTGTTGGCTTACCAACGTCACACATGCAGTTACATAGCAGAATTTTGTTGGTTTACCAACGCCACACATGCAGTTACATAGTAGAATTTTGTTGGCTTACCAACGCCACACATGCAGTTACATAGTGGAATTTTGTTGGCTTACCAACACCACACATGCAGTTACATAGTGGAATTTTGTTGGCTTACCAACACCACACATGCAGTTACATAGTAGAATTTGTTGGCTTACCAACACCACACATGCAGTTACATAGTGGAATTTTGTTGGCTTACCAACGCCACACATGCAGTTACATAGTGGAATTTTGTTGGCTTACCAACACCACACATGCAGTTACATAGTGGAATTTTGTTGGCTTACCAACGCCACACATGCAGTTACATGGTAGAATTTTGTTGGCTTACCAATATCACAGAATAACCTTTATTCTTGAAACTTATAATTCATATCTAATTGTTCAGCAATCTTAACGAATGGAAATTATGAAACCTTTCAAAGTTGTCATTCTTTGCAAATAATTAGACTTTGCTTTGTGTTACGTAAAATCGTGAAAATTACTCACAGTAGACATTGTTGCTTTTCATCAAGAAGCTTTTCAAAAGGTATCACAAGAGAAAGATAGCAAATGCAATAAACAGCGCTTGACTGTCACATTTGTAGGACCTATAAAAACTTATGCATTGTACACAACTTACTTTTTCAAAGCAGCAGTTTTATATCTTATCTTGTCATTGGCAGAATTGTAAGCATAAACATAGCCCACTTCAAAAGTTTTGCTGTGGCGATTAAAATAAAACCTGTACGATGGCTGTGAAAACTTGGGATTTTTATTGTTCGTCTGCACAACGTCGAGTTTAACATCGAATTGCTCTTTGCCCCTACGGTCATCTCTAGCCGTTATTAAAAATTCGTAGGGAGATAAACTGCTGTCCAATACATCCATGTTTTTCAACAGTCCAGAAGATGTAATACTGAATTTTGATGCTGAATCAGAAGATGCACTAGATTTCGCTTTTAAGTGCCATCTAATATGCTGGAGGGTGTCGTTAGTATGTCTGCCGACCGTTAGGATGTTGCTGTCTACAGGAATATTAGCTAAAACTGTTCTTCTGATGATTCTGTCCTCCGTAACCGTACCGGTGTTGTTTACAGTAATTTCTAACACGTTGGTGGTGTATCGGTGCTGAGAGCGGAGTGTTGTAGTCTTGATCAGTAGAAAATGGTGAGCACCAGGCTTTAGCTTTCCTGCAACCCTCACAGCTCCACATGTTCTGCTCATAATGAAGCCATACTTACGTGCTTGGGCTTCTAAAGAAATCATTGTAAATAAATTAGTACGGCGTGGCTAAGTTACGTGACAGGGGGCTAACATGTCCAACTTGGTGCAAATAAATACCTTTGTCGTTCAATTGTTCTTATAGTATTTTGCTAGGTTTCTGTATTTTTTAGTTTATGGGTGGCTGGCTAGGTGTAGATGACCTTTACGTTTTTTTTCAAAAAGTGGGGGGGGGGGGGCAGGTCACGTGATATAGACGAAAGTGTAAAAATGCGCTCTTGTCAGTGATTGACAATATACGTGGCTCAAATCAAGGAAACTTGTTTTGCAGGAACCTGGAATAGCTCAACATACACATCCAGCTCATCCCACACTTCCTTATTTGTGAAACGTCCTATGAGGAACTCAGCAACAAGCTTAATTGTTAAATGTTAGCGGCAGCCATTTTCAAATCCAAAATGGAGACCGACGATGTGCACAAAAAAACGGTACCTACCATTTTTGAATTCAGCACCCCCGAATTGACTTAACTGGCTACACAAAAAACAATCTTTGCACAAAAATAGAGCAGGAATGCACAAGGGCGTGTACCAATACGAAACAATCTATCCAGTACAATATTGAAAGGCTAAGATAGCTGACGTGAAAGAATTATTACTACAAAAACCTAATTTCGCACTGTTAGTTTTTCAACATCATATACATTTCACCATTTGCTAGTTAGATGGGCACTGGCGCATGCATCTCGGAAACGCGCTGCACAAAAAAGAGGCACTGTACCTCCGAGTTCAGATGTTTTTATTTGACGTTGACATTGATGCCACTAACATTGGTACTTTTGTTCAGTGTGGTTTTGATGCGGCGAACACGTACGAGAGCTCATGCGCGAGCATTGCCGAGATTTTGTGTATCACACTGAATTTTGTACAGAATACTGCTAACATCAATAGATGAAATATCTCCATAAGGTGTCAGCTAAATCGATGAGATATCTCTATAAGGTGTCAGCTAAATCGATGAGATATCTCCATAAGATGTCAGCTAAATCGACGTGATATCTCCATAAGGTGCAGCTAATCGACTAGATATCTCCATAAGGTGTCAGCTAAATCGATGAGATATCTCCATAAGGTGTCAGCTAAATCGACAAGATATCTCCATAAGATGTCAGCCAAATCGATGAGATATCTCCATAAGGTGTCAGCTAAATCGATGAGATATCTCCATAAGGTGTCAGCTAAATCGATGAGATATCTTCATAAGGTGCAGCTAATCGACAAGATATCTCCATAAGATGTCAGCTAAATCGATGAGATATCTCCATAAGGTGTCAGCTAAATCGACGTGATATCTCCATAAGGTGTCAGCTAAATCGATGAGATATCTCCATAAGGTGTCAGCTAAATCGATGAGATATCTCCATAAGGTGCAGCTAATCGACAAGATATCTCCATAAGATGTCAGCTAAATCGATGAGATATCTCCATAAGGTGTCAGCTAAATCGATGAGATATCTCCATAAGGTGTCAGCTAAATCGATGAGATATCTCTATAAGGTGTAGCTAATCGATGAGATATCTCCATAAGGTGTCAGCTAAATCGACGTGATATCTCCATAAGGTGTCAGCTAAATCGCACACCACAAACGCCAGCACTATAAAAAAGTATTTGATGTTGGTTTGTCTTTCAGTCGTCTAACAATGCTTTTGTAGTCTGTATACCTTATGCCTTAAAGGACAGGAAAATGGCCACCTGAAGTAGCTTTCAGATTTAAAAAATTATACTACTTTACAGGAATTTTATGCACACTCGCGTTCAAAGGAACTTATACAGCTCTGACGGCGCCATTACATGACGTCACTACACAAACGTACATCTGGGGAAGAAAAGCAAATGTTGAATTATGTCCCAAAAAATTTTCCATGCAAATCTATATTACTTAGCATTTCACTTACCTGCTGGAAAGACTTACGTAACTAGACTAATAATTTAAATGTTTGTGCCAATTGGTAAAATGTCGTTGACTCACCTCCAGGGTGCGCCACTCACTAGCCAAAAACGTATTTTTAATCTTATTGACAAGATGCAGTAATTTAAAATTTTACTCAATTAGCAACATGTACGCTACGAATGCACTGATTATTTTTTCAAACTTTATTCAGTGCTATCTAAACTTGTTTCAAACGACCTACCATTAAAATGGCTGCGCCTAACAGACATCACCTTTACACGTTTTAAACAGCGTTACAGTCAATGCAATTCGAAAAGTTAGTATGTAAGTGGTATGAAATTTCGAGACGAAATTTTTAAGCTTTATGTAAGTGGAGGGTTTTCTTGTGCTTTAAATTACATGCCTGTTGCTCTTTTGATATTCTTACTTGTATTCTGTATGCAATTATGGTTCTGCTTATGGAGCTTTTTCTTGCACTGATACTTGCATTTGCACATGAAACTCGTATGCTCCTAAGTTCAATAACATTTAACGATTACTATAATGATTCAATATTGCAGATTAATTTCGTACAAACCATCTTGAAATCCGTACAAAGTTGTGCTATTTTCACTCTCGTCCACTGCCATTATTCGACGTGGTTGTATGTTCAATAGAAACCCCTACAACATTAATTCACTTTTACTAACAAAACCACCTTTTGCTTCCTTATTTATTTTCACATTCTACAGACTACATAAGCGTACGGGCCGATTTTTCCAAGGAGGGGGGGGGGGGGGGGCGAGCCACTTTTGCCCGAAAAATACAGTACCAACCTGAAAAAAGAAATGGCAAAACTTCGAGTTGGGAATTACCTCACCCCACTCCCTGATCAATCTTTTTGGTTGAATTTGATAACTGCAGCATTTTTTACACAAACAAATTTCGTAATCATTAATTTAAGTGATTAATTAATGGAGTTATTAACTTCATTAGATTATGTTGATAAAGCAGATACCTCCTAATTGGGTTAGATAAATTTATTGATGGATTAGGATAACTCAGTTAGTTGGTTAAAGCACGATATTTAATGAGAAGCGAAATTATCTTCACAGAGGTGTTAGAGTTTATTAGATGTAGAACAGGTGTTCATTTAAGAGAGCGTAGGAGTTTCGCAGGTGTTTAGTTTAGTGAAGCGAAGCTTATTTTTATAACTTTGCGTAGTTAGATAATAGCCTCATGTAATGTTATGTAGAGTTGCCAACTATTATTAAGAAATAGCGAAGAGTGGTTTTCTTTGAAAGAGAGGTTTATGGCCCAAGCGACGCAGGGAACAATCTCTGAGAGTTGATGATGTGAAGGACGGAGGATCGAATAGCGGTTTTTCTCATGAAAGAAGCTACGTTAGCAGCCACCTGGATGGTTGGAAAGTTTGTAAACCTACAAGTCAAGGATGTCACCTTTGAACTATTGCGACATATTGCCGCGTTTGCGCGAAAGGTTACCAAAGTTCCATTTGGGTATATAAGACGATGTTTTGAGGAAAACGTTGCTAGTCGGATGTGAATCAAAAGTGAGTTAGTTTGTCAGTCGTGAGTTGGTTCGGGAGTTAGTGAACCAAGTGCCAAGTTCGGTGAGGCTACTGGAATTCTGAAAGAAGCAGAGACAACGTTGGACCAGCGTAGACATCAATCTGCGTCCTCAACTAATTGAGCACTGGATCTGCGATTTAGTCTTGCATCAGAATTGGATTTGACCAAATGAATAGTCGTCACATTGGTCATTCCACCGAGTTAAGTAATCTTAACATATCGTAACTTGAGAGCAACTCTGCATAGTAGAAATTCACAGTGTAATAGACACCTTAAGTGTAACATTCAGTTGATTGTAATTGCATACTTCACATTGTAATTAGCACCTTAAGCAAGAAAATGGTTAAGTGAATCTGATTAGTGTCTCTTGGAGCTAACTATTATTTGTGAGCGTCGATTGGCGATTAAGATCAAACATTGTAATATTAGTTAACTAAGAGTAATTGTTGTAAAACAATAAATGATTTCACTTTAACTTAAAGGACTAGTTTATGTATGCTTATAAGTGTTTCAGTTAAGCAACCTTAAATTCGGTAAACGAAACTGAAGATTCGCTGTGTACATATCATTAATTTAACTTACAAGTTCAATTGCGGGAACTAACCTAGTAAGCTTTAGAGATAAAGACTTTAATCACAACGCGAAGTCATAGAAATAGTCTCGTGGGACAAGATCATAGCCCTATAGACTAATCTTAAGCTCTAGGAGCCAGGTGTAATTAACATACACGTATACCATACGTATGTAACATACAACATACATATTGTACCATCTTACCACGTATGCATTATCAAGCACAGATGCCTTGTATGGCGCCCCAAGAAAAACCGGATTAAGATCAGGACTAAATAGAATCTCAGCAGTCAAATTTGTTTCGTTTGAGAAAGTTACTTCTGTACCTCCGTCCTGCAGAAAACAGATATAAAATTGGCAAACTTTTCAAAGCTAAATTTTTAAATAAAGTTTGGCTTCACGACACGGAATTGAGCAGTAACTCAGCCAAAGTTTCTTCACCAATACGAAAATATGTAAACTAACAGCCTCAAAAGCAATAGTTAAAACTTTTAAGCAATATTATATTGAAATAAAAAAAATTAAGTCCGTTCCTCCACACTTCAGTTTAAATATTATTAATCGCCCTCTGGTTATAATAAGACGAGTGACTCGACTGGCTGCCACTTTGCTTGCCAAAATATACATGGTATATTCATTTGTATGAATTTTAATGATGATAATGAATTTATCTGTCTGTGTGTGCGTAGGTCCGTCAGTCCACCCGACCGTGCGTGCATCCATCCATCCATCCATCCATCCATCCATCCATCCATCCATCCATCCATCCATCCATCCATCCATCCATCCATCCATCCATCCATCCATCCATCCATCCATCCATCCATCCATCCATCCATACATACATACATACATACATACATACATACATACATACATACATACATACATACATACATACATACATACATACATACATACATACATACATACATACATACATACATACATACATACATTTTATAATTTGTTTTTCCATTTAACAGCGAGCAAGCAATAACGAACAGATGTTGTTAGCTAAATAGACAAATTCAAGCAAATATACAACCAACCTATCAATAATACATGTCTGGGTACACTAATGAGCGTATAACAACCAGAATATTAACAAAAACGTTACCTGCACTTTTATAATCAAGTAAAATGAGTCAACATCTCTGAATACAAAACGTTTTTTAAGAATTATAGTGCCGTCCCGTTTGTCCGGAATTTCAAAGAACTTCTGTCAAAAAATAAAAATTAAGTGCAAGATTGATTTTAACAAACACATGCATGATAAAGCGATAATATTAACACAGTTAAAGCAACCCAATCTAAAACTACAAGTCAGAACAATCTGCTTATTCCCTACATTCTGGGCAGAAAAAGTTCAGGTGACCTTAAATGGGAAGCTAATGTGCTCTGTTGTTTAAAAAAGGCCCGCCAAGGTCTGGACTTTTTAAGACAACTCAAATCGTTTAACATTTCCCCTGATGTGATAGAGAGTTTTTATCGTGCAGTAATTGAGAGCGTCTTCACAACATCCGTCACTGTTTGGTATGGCGCTACCACTCAGGAAGATCGCAATGCTCTTGATAAAGTTGTTAAATCCGCTTCAAAAATTACAGGAGTTGAACAGCAATCAATGGCATATTTGTATGAAACTAGGGTGGCAAAGAGAGCGCAAGTTATCATGAAAGATGAATTTCATCCAGGCAATAAATACTTTGAATTGCTCCCCTCTGGTGGTAGATTCTGCTCAATTAACGCTAAAACCACAAGAAATTTAAATTCTTTCTATCCCGTTGCAATTCCCACCATCAATAGTAAATTTCAGTAAATCTCTAATATTAATTCTCTATGTCACTGTACAACTGATTGAATTATTTATGTTAATCTCCTTGTTGTTTCCATAAGTTGTTGCAGTACGTAAAATCACGTAAATTTCATTGTATGTATTATGCTCTAATGACAGTGAATTACTTACTTACTTATTGTTACTTATTGTTTGGAGATACAATATTGTAGTAATTCTGTAGTCCAGTACTTACCTGAAATGGACAAGGTTCAATTGAAAAACTCACTTCGTTGTTTGGTGCTGCATAATCTTTATCTCTTGCTTCTACCTTATAAAGTGTCTTTCCAACAGCCGTGTACTAAAAAATAACTAAATATATTTGCAAAAAATAAAAAATACGATAATTTCTAAATATTATGCTCAGTAACATTCCTGTTAAATTCCAAAAAAATTAATAACAATTACAAAATTTTTCCACATTAAAACATAAGAAAATCCCTCACTTTCGTAAAGTTTAAGCCTTCGTTTCGAAGTTTCATACAATTTACATGATTATTGCACACAGAGGTTGCGTTAGCAACAATGATGTATCAACTTTAGCAACTTTAAAGCACAAGAAAACCCTCCACTTTCATACAGCTTAAAAAATTCGTCTTGAAATTTTATATCACTCACATATACTGCCTTTTGTTGTGAATCAAATTTAAAATATAGAATTAATTGGAAATTAATTGTAATCATTGAATGATTAGATTTCGGAGATAAAACTACTCCTCCCTGGGTTTGATATTGAGAACCATTCAATCTGATCATAAGTGACTCACCCAGCTTGTAGCTTGAATTTAATGAGTTCAAGAGTTCGAATCTAATGAGTTCATATGACGTAGGCTAGTGAACAAGGAAGAGAAAGATTAAAAGAAGAACCGGCTTGTTAATGAGTTACATGCCAATTAGCGGACATTTGTTGGCCATTTGTTGATGAACAAGTCAGGATGTTATTTTGTTAAGGTTCAGTACCAGTCCTTACTGATTGTTAAACTAGCCTATAGAGCATTATTCACTGTCTAAGGAGATAGGGTTGCGACTTTTGGTATACTAAATTATCTGAGGAAGTCACAGAAGTCAGCCATGAAAGGTCAAGTGGTGCAATACTGTGTGACCTCTGCACAATGCGTGGCTTAATGACTTTCGCTTTATAAGCTAAGTGAAAGTTGAGAGTTCGCGCACACACATAGACACGAGCACAGGATCAGAGTGGTGAGTTGCCGTTGTTGTTTTTTACGAGACGATCTGGAACCAGACACATTCTTTAGCTCAGCGTGGTGATACTACTGCATCATTTGCTACGACAAATCAGTGATGCTAAGAAGTCTCGAGAAGGAATCAGGATCTGGCCAATAACTATTGTTAAGTTGGCCAGTCCTCAAGTCAAGTAGAATTACTTTATTTTACTGCAACTATAACTGTAATTGTAACAGTTGTGAATCGTAATCACTGTGTAACTTAAGCAACGTAACTTAATGCGACATTACAACTTGAGCAATAGTGTTCGTTGAGTAGTATCACTCTGGAATCGAACTTAATTGTAAGTGCCCATCAGTGCATAACGACAAATCTTGTACTAATGTTATGAATAAAATTTAGAATATGAATTTCAGTAGATATTAATTGGGATTATCGGATAAATTAGATTATGATGAGAAAATTACTCCTCCCTGAGTTGATAAGGGAATTCATATAATTTGATTATAGGGGACTCACCCAGCTTGTAGCTTGAATTTAGTGAGTTCAAGAGTTTGAATTCGACAAGCAGAGATGTCGCAGAGTAGTGAAACAGGCAGGTGCAAAATTCAAAGAGATGCCACTTGTTATCAGTGTGCATACCAATTAGCGAACAAGAGAATAGGGTCAGTACTGACCATTTGTCGAGTTGTGAGTAAAGAAATCATTTTGTGCAAACACAGTAGCAGCAATTATCGATCATAAAGTAGCTAGCAAAACATTAGCCACTGTCCAGGAGGTAAGATTGCGACTTCTGGGGTGTTAAATCATCAGGGATGGTGCAATCCTCGGTGGTCAATGCGCGAGAGAGGAGGACAGTTGTTACCATGTTGTTGTGTCCGAGACATTCTGCAAGACGTCAGATTGTCTTTAACCCAGCGTGGTGATTCTACTGGGTACTTTGCGAAGTCAAATCAATGGTGCTGCGAGGTCTCATAGAGGAACAATGACCTGGCCAATAGCAATTGTAAATTGGCCAGTCCGCGAGTTAAGTGAATTTATTTTACTTATTGTAACTTGTACCTTATAACCGTTTGTATCAGTAACTTAGTATTGGATGTGTAACTTAAGCACCTTCAGTGCAGCATTGCAACTTAAGTAACAGTCTTTGTGAATAGTATCTCTTTGGAATTCAAGATTATTCGTAAGCGCTTAACGAGAAGGATGGCACCTCAAGTGTTAGGCACTGGCAGGAGGCAGTGGGTCCACAAGGATCCTAGGTATGGATCCTGCTAATGAAGGGCGAATTAACGTCCTACTGTGGTACCTCCTAGTCGGCGTGTGTGTCGTACTGTTTCTCAGCTGCAACGGGCTGCTACTGCCAGCCAGCCTGTCTGCAATTGTGAAATAAGTGGTACATGCGTGGCACGAGGATGCCAGTCCTCACCTAGCTAGGGGAAGTGTGAATTTGCCGCGTTTATAGCACTTCACTGGTGAAGAGGCTAGGCTGGTGAAAACGGTCAAAGTTCATAGTGGGATAGCAAGGTTTCCTATGGATCAGACTGTCGGTTGCATCTCGGCGTGAGCCCTTTGGTCCCTATAAGGGATGGGGATGGTTTACTATGCTAGTAGACTGCAGGCAAGTCATCTTCGTCATCGCTATCGACTAGGTCACCGGCTAGTAGTCTCACTAATGGGGCGAATGTGAGATTGCTCAATGTACAGTCAGGCCTTAGCAAGCCGAATTGTGAACAGGCGAGCTAAGTCCCTGTGCTCGACTGAAGCAGAGAACACAGTGGCACGTGGCGATGCACTGTGTGGAAAGGGGTTCAGCCTGGGTGCACGCTATACAGGAGAGCCCAAAGAACCAAAAGCGCACCGGCGCATAGGAACAAATCCTGTATCGTTGTGGAAGTTTAATGTAACGTGTCAATTGTAATTGCAATAAACTATTCACTGAGTTAACTTAACTACTGAGTTTTGTTGATGTTTAATGCGTTACTTGTGGCTCATAATCGTAACACTAGATCCTTGATTCGAACCTGAACGATTCGCATTGTACAGCTCATTGCGGGAGCTCGCTTGTAAACTCGAGGGATACATATCTGACTCACAACGCAAATTCGAGGTTACAGTTGTGTAGGACCAGATCATTGCCTTATCGATTGAACCGGAGTTGGGCAATTGATAGAACGGCTTAATCAATTGTCTGGAAGCAATCGGTGTGTGAATCATCATTAATTCGATTAATTGTTTAATTAATCACGATCGCTCATTAGGAAACTAGAGGGCGATACTATTTTGGAATTCTAATATGTAGTGTAAAATCCAACTGCAATAAACTATTCATAAATTTAGCGTAACTATTGAGTTGTTTAATGTTTAACGAGTTACCTGAGGCTCATAATCGTTAAGACACTAAATGCCTGATCGAACTTGAAAGATTCGCATTGTACAGCTCATTGCGTGAAGTAAAGAGAAGATGATAATTGTATGATTAGTATTAGTAGTTCAGTAATGAAACGACTCTATAAAGGGGATATGAGAGATATGTAGAAATGAAGCCATGATTTTAGGTGCGGCTGTCATGTGACTGAGAGTTCCAAATATGGACACTGCCCGTCTGAATTGTCAGACTAGCAACAATTATAACGCATGCGCTGTGAGTCCAAAAAGCTGAAGGAAGCCAAGTGGAATGAGACGGTTAGATCACGGGGGATCTCGAGGAAGCAGGAACAGGTCTTGGGCGGTTTGGCAGAGCTATGATATGTATTTTACCATGTAATATATTATCGTGAAATAAATGTGTTAGTCGCTCATCAATCCAGATCTTATAGCTTTGTCACCACCTCACGTCAATAAACGGCTGCGGCCTCCTCAATAATCCACCAACAAGTACTACCACTATACGACACAGCTCATAAACATAACTTGTAAATTTTACTCGTGAACTTGCTTGAAAACTCGAGGGACAAAGATCTATACTCACAACGCAATATTTCGTGGTTACAGTTGTGTGGGACCATATCATAGCCCTATCAACTGAACCTAAGCCCTTGGAGTCGGGCAATTGAACGAGTGCCAAAATCAATTGTCAAGAAGCAATCTTTAGTGTGAATCATATTTCGATTAATTCCAAAATTAATCAAGGTGGTTGTATCAAAAATAGAGAGCCACACTTTGTATGTGTCTTCAATCTGCAGTAAGGCTGTATATAAAACATGTAAATTTAAACTCCCGCAATGACCGTTAGATGCAGCCAATTTCATGACTGGTCATTTGAAACAAGTTTAGATAACATTGTGTAAACTTTGAAAAAAATCAGAGCATTCGTAGCGCACACGTCACTGACTAAGAAAAATTTAAAATTGCTGTATCTTGTCAATAAGATTAAAAATACGTTTTTGGCTAGTGAATGGTGCAAGTAAAGAGAATCTGTGAAATATGTTAAATGTCTGATAATTAATGGCCTGATAATTAAAATATGTTAAATGTCTGGGAAGAACACCCAGGAAGCCAGATTTCCCAATAAGGGATTAAGGTGCGGCGGTCACGTGACTGCTCAACCATCAGACTCCCAAATAAGGAAGTGCCCATTCTGGACAGACTGCGCGCGCAGCCTGGCACGGGTGCTGAAGCCACCCGCTGGAAGATTAAGATCAGATTAGAATCTCAGCAGAGGATGTTTAGAGAGAGATCAAGGGCTTGGCATTGCTATACCTTTCTTATATATTGTGATGTTGTTTAATAAAAGTGTTATCTATTATTAATCCGGATCTTATAGCTTTGTCATTACCCAAACGCCTATAATAATCGATCACATACGTACTACCACTATTCAAACCAAGTATATTAATTTTACTGTGCACCCTGGAGGGTGAGTCAGCGACATTTTACCAATTGTTGAAAACATTTTAAATAATTCATAATTTTCTTTTGTAGTTACACAAGTCTTTCTAGTAGGCAAGCGAAAATATAAGTAACATAGACTTGCATGCATAGTAACGCTGTATAAAGTTTATAAATTTTAACTCCCGCGATGAATGTTAGGTGCGGCCATTTTAGTAATAGGTCATTTGAAACAAGTTTAGATAACAATGCGTAAAAACGTAGCTTAAGAAATGAACTAACCATAGAAGATACTAAAGATATCAAACATTATTATTCATTTTGAAATGTATCAATAATTTAAGTATTCTATTCAAAAGTAAGAAATCGGCACTACTCAAAAATCGCGAATTAAACTCCAGAACATTTAATTTGAAGCAAACTAAAACAAAAAATTACTTTGTTTTAAAAGCAAAAAACGCCCTCCAGCTTTGGAATTCACTTGCCAATATGACGACTTATACATTCATGCAGAATTCATTTACCTCAGGCCGTACTTAATTTTGCTGATAGTCAGTTTGTAAATATGTGAAATTCAAGTTTAAAGTTATTATTTCTTGCACCTGTAGTTAATAGTTTTTGCACTGACGCATTTGTTTCTAACAGCGTATGATTTTTATTAGTTTAAATTATGAAATTGTTGACCGTTGTGCGCTTTTATAAGTTTTGAAAAACTTCTGTCCCCCGATGAGACTGATGCGCAACCACCCACCCCTCCCCCTTGACGTGGGGCGCAATTTGTACAAATCTGATAATAGGTTAAAACCGTCTCTGCTTGTGTTTCATATGAGAGTGCGCAATACTGGCGCAACAAATTAAAAAAAATCTAGCACGTCCTATTCGAGATGAATAACAACACAAATTTTTCATGCATCTTGCGTATCCAATTCGATAAAAGTAGTTTGAACGTTGTTTACCTCACTCACGTATAATATTGCATGATACGGCGCACCAACGAAGTACGGAGCATTATTGTTGATGTCAATCAAATCAATGAGAACATCGAGATAAGTTTTCTGTAAATAAACCATCGTTAAACATTATGGTGGCAGGCTAACTAGTCATTTGTTCAGTTAGTCAGTCAGCTAGTTAGTCAGCTAACTTGTCACTCTGTTCATCTGTATCCCAAATAAGCCTTTTCACAGTTTCAGCGATTTGATGATCATCGTGAAATGGTCAAAGGTTATGTGCGTCAACGGTCGTTAGATCAAAGTACATATTAAAATAAACAGGTTAAAGTTCTTCGTAAAATTAATAAAAAACAAAAATTAAGCAAAATCGGGCAAAAGCACTAAATTTGACAAATTATAAAATACTTTATTTACTTTATAAAATACTCTAATTATAAAAATTAGACATAAAGCAAAGATCAGTTTGTAAAATTTTCAGTCTACAAATCTGTGTTTAAGTGTTAAAAGGTTGTGACACATGAAAGTACAGAAAAAGATCATTTTGAAACGTAATCGCATGTATAGTTACAAGTATGAATATGAAGTACAACAGATGGTTTTACATTTCATACAATGGACAACATCTGATAGCTTGGAACTTCACCAGGAATATCTCACTGGGATGAACCAAGACTCTTTTATCAGATTTGCTTTCCAGGCTGCTGATCGTATTAAGATCATCGTTTTGATTCGTGGAATAAGCCTTTTCACAGTTCCAGCGACTGATGTATCAAAAGGTCAAAGGTATCAAAAGGTATAAAAATGTATCGAAGGTATCAAAAAGTCAAAGGTCAAAGATCAAAGTACCAGACAGCGCATTTGTGTACACACGACAAAGCCTAGTAGCCCATGCTGTGTAAAAGTAATAGCTATACAGCTACATAGAACCTTATCTAGTTCATTTCTCTTTTTCTCAAACAAGACCTCGCTGGTAAATCACTCTACGCACAGACTAATCCATAATTAAGCAAAGTCCACGTAAAACAACTGAAGTTACTGAACTAATGCGGCATACGCCTTTGCTTTACCCACATATCACGTGACGTAGTTAAGACGTGTTGCTGTGATACACTTAATCTTTGATGTCAAGGATTTTTGTTTGTCAAATTTAGTATAGCTATAAGTTACAAGTGGCGACACCTGGCCTCAATAGTCGCTTCCTACAGAGTTTCCGGTCATTTAGGTTTCAAGGTGTACATGTGGTGACGTGGCTGTGTGAACTCATGATTAATGCCAACGATGTACGTAAATTTTATTTAGTCGTTTATTTTATTTACTGTAAGCTTCTCATTAATTTAATCATATTCGATGTTTTGGTAGAAATGAATCAGTTTATTAAAGAAATTTATATATTATTTCAGATAAAATGTAATATTTTGGGATGAAGCAAATGACTACAGGGCATGTGCCATGAAAATGGTACAAACAATAAACAGTTACACTGAGCAAATGATGACTTTGTTTGCTTGTCTCCGTAAAGCCCAAT
This sequence comes from Tubiluchus corallicola, assembly GCA_030141605.1. Classification (NCBI taxonomy): domain Eukaryota; kingdom Metazoa; phylum Priapulida; class Priapulimorpha; order Priapulimorphida; family Tubiluchidae; genus Tubiluchus; species Tubiluchus corallicola. The sequence goes on from JAQGDQ010001817.1 coordinate 19,234, forward strand.
CGTTTGACCTACAGCAACTGCGCAAACACACAACAAAACTGTGAAATGGCTTCTCTGTTTAATTCAACGGCACCCATTTCGTCTTCACTTGCTGGATCTTCTAAAATTTTATCTTCATCAGCTTCAAGCTTAATCACATGTACAGCTAAAGTTCTCGCCATATGAAATTTTCTTAACAGATTGTTAGAAAAATCTCTTTGCAGAACTGTAGGCTGAATTGCAGGCTCGCAGCACTTTTCAGTTTTAAAACTAAACACATGGTGCTGCGAGAAAGAAAAATACTACAAAGTAAATTCCAAAATTTTGCCCACATAAAACACCAAGGGGGTAATATGTTACCCCGCATCAAAAAAACCTAGGTATGCATGCATAACATGGAGAGAGAGAGAGAGAGAGAGAGAGAGAGAGAGAGAGAGAGAGAGAAAGAGAGAGAGAGAGAGAGAGAAAAAAAATCACATCGCTTACTTTAACACGTGTAAATAAGCAGTTTATTAATATTTTAGTTTTTTCTAGTGTTGTATAGTATGCCTCCTCAGTTTGTCGATCGATTAATTTGGTCCAAAACCAGTCGTCCCAGTCTTTATATTCTGGTATACATCTTGTTCGTTTGTATACCTATATAAAAGGAAAACCAAAGTACACGTTCAATTCACTCTATCTGCGTAACTGTACTTGTGTAGTGCACAACAGAACCTGTGTCATAGTTTGAGTTGAGCCAGGTTCCTAATATTTTAGAAGCCAACAATAATTTGTTAATTATTATCTAGATAATCTTACTTATTTATTATCTAAATATGTTTAACATAATTTTATCTAACATACATGATTAGCTGTAGAATAAAGCATTGGACGTGGCAGTTTTCGTATTTCTTTAGACTAATTCATCATGGAATAAAAGAAAGTCTATTTGTGAACAAATGGTGGCAAAGAAGCATGTGCGCATGCGCGTCTTCAAATGTCTCTGTCGGTGTTCCTCTCTTCACGTCTTCCAAATGTGCTGCCTTTTCTAGTGCTTAAAAGAAAGGCCAAGAATTCCGGAAAGTTAGGCTTAGATCAGTGGTTCCCAAACTTTCTCGGACCGTTACCCAAATCGGGAAACCCGGTCATGTCCATTAACCCCCCCCCCCACCTAGTAATACTTCTCCAACTCAAAAAGTAAACACACGTATATGCCACAAGCAAGCAAAATTATTTATGTTTGCTCGTGACATAAATAAATTTCCAGGTGTTGTTGTTGTATTGTTGCCAAAACAAGAATTACAATTACTGAATTACTGAGTGAGCAGGTTCGTTCGAGTAATTATTACTCGAACAAACGAAAACAAGAAGAAATGAATGACAACAAAAATTTTCAGAGGGGTGCCCGTTACCCACCCCCCACCCCCCCAAAAAAACATATTACCCGGGGGGTAATTTAGCCCTACTTTGGGAACCACTGGCTTAGATCAATGTTCACGAAAAATGTTAGGAGGATTTAGTAATAAAACTGTAATAAGGGCCTCGTATAACTAGTAAAATCACTCTAAAGTTACGATCACTTCAAGCATTTTGCGCTCCCATTTGCAATGCCCATTCTTCTTCCAATGACGTCATTCTTTTTGAAGAAAAGTAGCGCACTGTCAATTATCCACCAGAAGTATAATTGTTTTACAAAAAATTAGGTAGCTATTTTGTAATATCTTTCGTGAACATTAGGTAAGCTGCAGAAGTTTGAATTAGTTTAAACAGCGCGCTTACGGAAAGCTACGATGCGCTTACGGAAAGCTACAATGCGCTTACGGAAAGCTACGATGTGCTTACGGAAAGCTACGATGGGCTTACGGAAAGCCACGATGCGCTTACGATAGTTGCCAGTTACGTCATAATTTTGAAGAAAATGGGGGCCACCACCACGTTTGAACATTTCTATTCAGTGGTAATGTAGTTTAGGTTTACACTTTCTAGATTGGTTTGTGTACATTTTGCTAAGTTTAAGTAATAAAAGGTAAAATAAACCCAACATACTGAGCAGATCTTGTGGTTGTTACTCCAAAGTAAAGGTACGGCATCCTTAGATTTTTATCAATACCACACCACACCACCCACACCATAATACTCCACCACATCACACCGCACAGCACCACACCATAACACCACACTGCATCACACCACCCACCCACCTACACACCATACCACTCCACCACATCACACCACACCGCACCACACCATACCACTGCAGCACACCGCACCACCCACACACCACACCACACCACCCACACCATACCACTCCACCACACCACACCACCCACACCATAATACTCCACACATCACACCACACTGCACCACACCATACCACTGCAGCACACCGCACCACCCACACACCACACCACACCACCCACACCATACGACTCCACCACATCACACCGCACAGCACCACACCATAACACCACACTGCACCACACCACCCACCCACCTACACACCACACCACCCACACCATACCACTCCACCACATCACACCACACCGCACCACACCATACCACTGCAGCACACCACACTGCACCACCCACACACCACACCACACCACCCACACCATAATACTCCACCACATCACACCGCACTGCACCACAACACCCACCCACACACCACGCCACCCACTCCATACCACACTACCCACAACAGTTGAGAAATTTTGGTATTTAAAGAAGTGTGTGATGTGTAAATTAATTTAAGCATTATTTCGTCGTTCGACACAGCATGTTAAAAGGTGATTTATTGCTCGAAGCTCAAGAGAAAGACAACATGTGTCACTTTTTTTCAAAAATATTGTGCAAAATAGCAGAGTGTCTAAATAATTTAATTCAGGCTAATTTAAAAGCACATACCAGCACATCCCATGTTATTATCTGTACAAAGGCCAACTTAACAGCACTTACCAGCACATGCAATGTTATTATTTGTACAAAAGCCAACTTAACAGCACTTACCAGCACATGCAATGTTATTATTTGTTCAAAAGCCAACTTTGTGGCACTTGCCAGCACATGCCTTGTCATTTTACGTACAAAAGCCAACTTTGTGATACTTACCAGCGCTTGCCATGTTATTATCTGACAAAAGCCAACTTAGCACCACTTAACAGCACATGCCATGTCATTATATGTATGAAAGCCAACTTAGTAGCACATACCAGCACATGCCATGTTATTATATGTACAAAAGCCAACTTTGTGGCACTTGCCAGCACATACCATGCCATACTATATTTACAAAGAAATGCTCTCAACATTATTTTTGCCATATTGTCAGAACTAGTTTCATATACTCATTTTAAACTTCGGGTAGCCGAAAAAAACAGACAAAGAAAATCATCATACACTTTGTAAACATTTATTGACCCGTTAATTGCATGAAATTCCTATAATCTATATCTATCTATACTCTTATATTAATATTCTTGGTATGTTATATATATATATATATATATAAGATTCGAGGCTACAGCCCGGACGAGGGCACCATTTGCGGCGATCTATATATCAAACGAAAGGTCTCGATCTAGTGTCGTGCCATTGATGGTTTATTTTTCGAATTGGGCCCACCGCGAGGAAGGGGGGGGGCGAAAAACCTCCAAAAATGGCCATTTTTCGGCCTTTTTTTGCAAAAGTTATACGGCTGAGATGTAGAGAACGGGAATGGGCCGAGGGTGGTGCTGGGTATGGATAGATAGCCCGTTCAGCGGTGGGTGTAGTAGGCATATTTAGAATTCCCGAGAGGGCCAGGGCGCCCCGCAACGGGCGTTTTCCCGGACCCAACTCGCGATTTTTTCGAAATTTTGACCAAACAGCCTGCGGGAAAAACGTTCTAGCGTCGCCCAGTGGGACTCTCGGAAGAAGATATATGGCTCTTTACAAAGAGGAAGGACTGGGCTACACGATGATGTGGACTATATGTTAGGGTAAATCCACCGAGAAAAGTACCGACGAGTTAATTAGAGGTTCCATTTTCGGCAATTTTCGCTTAGAAAACTGTTGACGCAAAGGCATTGTTGTGACGTCATCCATTGTATTCTGTCTATAATCTTATAACTTTAATTCAGCAAAAAGCTACAGGGTTTGCGTTAGTTAAACAAACAGTAGGCATGATGTTACGGGCTTTGTGTAATAAATGAGGACTAGGTAGGATGTTCGCGTGTTATTGATTATACGTGGTTTTTTACGCAAAATCTTTTGCGGGGCCTTTGCTATTTATTATATTATAGCACATAGTTTCAACTTTGTGAAAAATGTTTGGAATGGTTTTGTTGTAATGCTGTGCTGTTGGTGCTTGTGCTATAGGTGTTGTCATCGTTGCCACCACCATCATCATCATCAACATCATGATCACCACGTGAGGTGGTGGATTTGATGTGGTGTGGTGGTGGTGTGCTTTGTGTGTTGTGCTATGGATGGTGTGGTGGGGTGATAGGGTGTGTGGGGTGTGGTGTGGGTAGTGTGGTATGGAGTGGGTGGCGTGGTGTGTGGGTGGGTGTTGTGGTGCAGTGTGGTGTGGTGCAGTGCGGTGTGATGTGGTGGAGTATTATGGTGTGGGTGGTGTGGTGTGGTGTGTGGGTGGAGCAGTGTGGTGTGGTGCAGTGGTATGGTGTGGTGCGGTGTGGTGTGATGTGGTGGAGTGGTATGGTGTGGGTGGTGTGGTGTGTAGGTGGGTGGGTGGTGTGGTGCAGTGTGGTGTTATGGTGTGGTGCTGTGCGGTGTGATGTGGTGGAGTATTATGGTGTGGGTGGTGTGGTGTGGTGTGTGGGTGGTGCGGTGTGGTGCAGTGGTATGGTGTGGTGCAGTGTGGTGTGATGTGTGGAGTATTATGGTGTGGGTGGTGTGGTGTGGTGGAGTGGTATGGTGTGGGTGGTGTGGTGTGGTGTGTGGGTGGTGCGGTGTGCTGCAGTGGTATGGTGTGGTGCGGTGTGGTGTGATGTGGTGGAGTGGTATGGTGTGTAGGTGGGTGGGTGGTGTGGTGCAGTGTGGTGTTATGGTGTGGTGCTGTGCGGTGTGATGTGGTGGAGTATTATGGTGTGGGTGGTGTGGTGTGGTATTGATAAAAATCTAAGGATGCCGTACCTTTACTTTGGAGTAACAACCACAAGATCTGCTCAGTATGTTGGGTTTATTTTACCTTTTATT
>JAQGDQ010001711.1:0-28337 GCA_030141605.1 Tubiluchus corallicola
GTGTGTGTGTGTGTGTTTGTGTACGTGCATGTGTGTGTGGTGTGGGTGTGTTTGTGTACGTGCATGTGTGTGTGTGTGTGTGTTTGTGTACGTGCTTGTGTGTGTGTGTGTGTGTGTGTGTGTGTGTGTGTGTGTGTGTGTGTGTGTGTGTGTGTGTGTATTTATATATATATATTTATGTGTACTTATTTATGTATTTTACAATTGCCTTCTCTCTCCACATAAATTACATATAGTCACTTTCTTTTATCTAAATAAATACGTCAGTAATAAACATCAATGATCCGTCACTTTGCAGATATACTTAGACGCTTTCCAAAATTCGTTTTTTCATTTTTAGTGCCAACTTGAAGGGGCGATCTTTTTGAACGGTTGGTGCAACTTAGTTCCGAAGATGTTGCTTATAGATGGCGCTTCGCACGACATGAAGGAACGTGTGCTGCGTGCGCTCACATACCTGACGCCGACGGTGTGTCATCATCAACAACAACCCGAGGTGTGATGCTGTTGCAATTGTTACTATAAAATGTAATTGTACGGGATGTTCCAAAATAAACGGTCCACTAACAACTGCTATAGACATGCTAATATTATAATATGAAGTCCAAAAAGTTCTGTCATAGCAAGCTATATGATGCAAACTTGGAATTACATAATATCTACAGTCAACCTCGGATATAAGCGACACCTCGGGGCTGGAAAAAATCGTCCCTTATAGCTGAAGTTGAGTCAGGAACCGAGGGTGTATCTAGACCTGTACTTTTCTGTACTTTTACCCATATTTTTATGGATTATTGCTACACATTCAGTGCAAACTGTATGTAGGAAACTCCTTCGGTAATGCGAGATGTGTGTGATCGCGGAAACCGAGCTGTTCGAAGGCCGAGTTTGTGAAAAATTGAGGTTAAAAATCTATCAATTTCGCTTTGATCTTAGGGTCCCTTATATGTGGGGTAATTTACCTGAGTTTCTATTACGTGTGACCTGAAGATATCGTCCCGTGTAACCGAAAGTCCCTTATATCCGAGTACCTTATATACGAAGCTTTTACGTAGGAAAAACGCTACGAAAAATCGGGACCGTCGTTGGTGGTTCCTTATAAGCGACTGTCCCTTATAAGCGAGGACCTTATACCCGAGATTGACTGTAGCAAAGAAAGGATGCCGGTTTTTTATCATTCCACCCTGGTTATTGCTAGGATCGAACTCCGGACATTCCAAGATTTAAACTTGTCACCTAGTCAGATATGAACCTAATTATTTATACTTCTGCGGAAAATTTACCAACTGTGATAAGTTGAGCTCACTAACTTGCTGTGTCGTACCTGCCTGCCCATTTCCTTATTTGGGATATTATAATTATGGCCGTTTCTTTTTACTGTTTTCGTACGTTGCTGTTTTAAGTGGTATACGAAAAAAAGATTAATATTATTATTATACAGGTGCAATATATGACTTGCTAATATATCTATGTACTATATTTACAAGATTATCATTATTTTGTGCACGTGTCTTTTTGCACTAATGTTTTTCTTTTACTAATAGGTACCATTACGACCTTTGTTACTTTATTAGTAAAAGGTATAAATCAATTTAAATGAAATTATTCATTCATCGCAGCCTATATCATTATCGTAATTACATATTATGTTTTCCTTATGTTTCCTTGCTATTGTTACATCATTTACTTTATTACATCAATTACATTAAGTTATCTACAAAAGCATGCATATCTTTAATTATATTTTCAATTAAGTAAGGTGAGTGTGTTAATGACCGTATGGTCGTACACTCACCTCGCACTACTCAAATTATTACATCATTTACTTCATCCTTATTTACATTAAGTTATCTACAGAAGCATGCATATCTTTAATTATATTTTCAATTAAGTAAGGTGAGTGTGTTAATGACCGTATGGTCGTACACTCACCTCACACTACTCAAATTATTACATCATTTACTTCATCCTTATTTACATTAAGTTATCTACAGAAGCATGCATAACTATAATCATTTTTTCATTTAAGTAAGGTGAGTGTGTTAATGACCGTATGGTCGTACACTCACCTCGCACTACTCAAATTATTACATCATTTACTTCATCCTTATTTACATTAAGTTATCTACAGAAGCATGCATAACTATAATCATTTTTTCATTTAAGTAAGGTGAGTGTGTTAATGACCGTATGGTCGTACACTCACCTCACACTACTCAAATTATTACATCATTTACTTCATCCTTATTTACATTAAGTTATCTACAGAAGCACGCATAACTATAATCATTTTTTCATTTAAGTAAGGTGAGTGTGTTAATGACCGTATGGTCGTACACTCACCTCGCACTACTCAAATTATTACATCATTTACTTCATTCTTATTTACATTAAGTTATCTACAGAAGCACGCATAACTATAATCATTTTTTCATTTAAGTAAGGTGAGTGTGTTAATGACCGTATGGTCGTACACTCACCGTACACTACTCAAATTATTACATCATTTACTTCATTCTTATTTACATTAAGTTATCTACAAAAGCACGCATAACTATAATCATTTTTTCATTTAAGTAATGTGAGTGTGTTAATGACCGTATGGTCGTACACTCACCTCGCACTACTCAAATTATTACATCATTTACTTCATCCTTATTTACATTAAGTTATCTACAGAAGCACGCATAACTATAATCATTTTTTCATTTAAGTAAGGTGAGTGTGTTAATGACCGTATGGTCGTACACTCACCTTACACTACTCAAATTATTACATCATTTACTTCATCCTTATTTACATTAAGTTATCTACAGAAGCACGCATAACTATAATCATTTTTTCATTTAAGTAAGGTGAGTGTGTTAATGACCGTATGGTCGTACACTCACCTCGCACTACTCAAATTATTACATCATTTACTTCATCCTTATTTACATTAAGTTATCTACAGAAGCATGCATAACTATAATCATTTTTTCATTTAAGTAAGGTGAGTGTGTTAATGACCGTATGGTCGTACACTCACCTTACACTACTCAAATTATTACATCATTTACTTCATCCTCATTCACATTAAGTCATCTACAAAAGCACGCATAACTTTAATTATATTTTCAATTAAGTAAGGTGGGTGTGTTAATGACCGTATGGTCGTACACTTACCTCGCACTACTCAAATTACTACATCATTTACTTTATTCTTATTTACATTAAGTTATCTACAAAAGCACGCATAACTATAATCATTTTTTCATTTAAGTAAGGTGAGTGTGTTAATGACCGTATGGTCGTACACTCACCTTACACTACTCAAATTATTACATTATTTACTTCATCCTTATTTACATTAAGTTATCTACAGAAGCACGCATAACTATAATCATTTTTTCATTTAAGTAAGGTGAGTGTGTTAATGACCGTATGGTCGTACACTCACCTCACACTACTCAAATCATTTTATTATTGTTTATTAATGTGTACAATATTGTATTTTGATGTGTGAAAAATAAATTCATAGTTCATATATATGTCTAAGTGTGTTTTCTTTTATTTAGAATTTTTTTCCATATTTTAGTCACAGATGTAACTGAAACATTCCTTCCAATTATGTTTATTCATTGGATAACATTAATTTAACGGAGAATATTATGTCTGTAAAAACGTGAGATAAGGTGTGTTAAATTTAGTGCGAAAATGTACGACAAAATCTGGCAAACTACATGTGATTTAAACAACTGTGTCTCCCGCAAAAGGTTTGGAATCCATTTAACCAATCGCGTTCATGAACTGTTTGAAATCACAACGTAAAGTTAACTAGGGGTGAGCATCTTCGCCGGAAACCGAATTCGAATCGAAATTGTGACTTTTGAACTCGAATGAAACCAAATTTTAAGTTTTTCAAATCCGAATTTAGTATTGAAGTTTTTTTTTTGAATAAAGTTTCGAAACATCAAGGCAAAGCTGTCTCACAAAGGTCATGCGTTTTCAACACGTTTATTGAGCGACGATCACTTTGCCTATTGAAGCCATTGTCAAACTATAAATGAAGCCAAAAGGAAAAATAAATAATACATTAATGAAACAAAGGCACAACCTGAAACTACAAAACAACAGATTAGAATTTAACTCATCAAAATAAACCAGGTTGCAGCGGAAGAAATCTTTTGTCACTTTCACATTGAATTGCTGATGGTTTCCCTTATTGCAGTTCCCACTTGTTGTAAATTATGCAAAATGTAGAAGTTTTGTGTTTTCTTCTTATAATGCTTACTGCTGAGGTTCTTCATTATGTAAACATGGATTAATTGTTGTTCTTTTTTGTTCTCACGTGTCAGGTAAAACATTTTGTACATTTCTCTGCAATTTCTCTTCCGATAGAATCTAGTTTATTTTGATTAGTTAAATTCTAATCTGTTGTTTTGTAGTTTCATTTTGTGCCTTTGTATCATTCATGTATCATTTATTCTTCTTCTTGGCTTCATTTATACTTTGATAATGGCTTCAGTAGCCAAAACGATAGTCACTCAATAAACATGGCATGCATTATTGATAGAAAGACACAACTGTGTAATTTTATTCTTGTATTTTGGCTTGGTTTTTAGTTTGATAATGGCTAAAGCAGCCAAAACTATGAAAAGGCTTATATAGTAGAAGTCTATACATGAAGTCCGTATGAAGAATCACAGCAGTAAGCATTACAAGAACAAAACACAACTTCTACAAGGGGAACTGCAATATGGGAAACCAGCAGCATGTGAATTCTGCTCTGTTGAATTCTAGTCTGTTGTTTTGTATTTTCTAGTTTCAGTTGGTTCCTTTGTATCATTCATGTATCATTTATTCTTCTGTTTGGCTTCATTTATAGTTTGATAATGGCTTCAGTAGCCGAAACGATCGTCGTTCAATAGACATGTTGGTTCCTAGAAGCTTGGATTTTACTTGATTTTGTTCTGCAGTAAAAACACCAATATTTTTTTAAAAAACTGCAGAATAATTGCTGCTAAATTGTTGTGACGTTTCGTTGATAAAGAGATTTTGTACAGCACAGTGATGAATCATTCTAATTTATTATTTTAGGTTCCAGTTGAGATCAAACTAAAAAAAACTGAATTGAATTCGGAACGTTCAATGCTCACCCCTAAAGTTAACGAAACCAGCTCGGTGATTCTTCTACTTCACATTAGTCGATATAGCATCCAATATCTGTTCTATAGAAGGTCGCACCGTAGCACCGGGTGCTCTGTATAACCACACCAGCTTCCCTTTGCTGTCTAGCTGGAAATCGCCCGCCATTTGGAAGATGTCGATATCATCCGGTCAGAGGCGGATTATGATTTTATGGGCCTTAGGCTTGAGCTTGGAACGGGCCTTTTAAATGTTGCTACACTGCTGAGCTGACGTGTTTTTGTGGAGCTCTCGTCGTTTGTAAGTTTGTTTAATTTTGTGAGTTTTTGCCCACCGATTGTGATAAAAATTATATCTTCTTGATCCTTGAGTTGTGGACTAGGACTATATAAACACGATTACAGCTTGGTGAGTTTCTGGGTTAGATGTCAACTAAAATAAGCCAATCAGAAACTCTGAAAGTAACTTTAGTTTCTTTCTAGTTTCTTACTAATTTCTTATATCTCTAAAGGATGACAAATTAAACAATTTATCACTGATGCATATTGAGTCAGATATGTTGAAAAAATGGACTTTTCAGAAATTATAACTGACTTTGTCCCCAGAAAAATTCGGAAACTGAAATTTTGAACTTAAACTTAAATTGTGAAAACTTGATTTGTGTAAACTTGAATTGTGTAAACTTGAATTGTGTAAACTTGAATTGTGTAAACTTGAATTGTGTAAACCCGATTTGAAATATAGTGACTGACTTTTGAAAAAAAACTTTTTCTATATTTTATTTTGGCGGGCCCCTTGCTCTTTTGTCAATTTATTTTTTTTACAAAAAAAATTTTTTTTCGTTTTATTTTGCCGGGCCCCTTTTGATCCCGGGCCTGAAGCCTATTCAGCCTATAGGGCTATCCGCTACAGCATCTGGTACTTTTAAAATGTCTTCCACGCCCGGATATTTGCCCGTCTTCGCGATGCCCCCGCTGTAGAATTCCAATGATTTCAAATTTCCCACGGCGTGGTTCATTGAACGGCCCATTCCGAAGAAGTGAAACACATCTCTCTTGGTGTCGACCAGCATGTCAAATCCGCATTTCTCCTGCTGCAGTAACAGCCGCGCACGCTCGACGTCTTCGTGACGTATCAGGAGAATCTTCGTGTTTTTAGCCACGAATTTCTCCAAGTTGTCGCTGACCGCTGCAACGTGCCGGCGTCACGGATTTCACAGGTAATGTCTCAGCAATTTAACAAGCAGGCTCCACTCTCCAATGTAATCTCTTACGCTTGACCGTTCACCAGTTCTTGGGTTGACCAGTGGTATATCGATTGGTCCGTCTTCGCCGAGTTTTGATTGATCCCTTGGTTGGGGAATTTTGAAGTCTTTGAATGTCTCGTGGTAACGATCCTGGATTTCGATGAATTCGTCCACGGCTTCCCTCACAGCTAGCTGGCTGTAGAGTGGTTTCCATAGGTCTTCCACTTCTGCCGACGTAAAAACGCCCAGACTTTTAAACAGATCAGCAAACATGTGAATCACGGGCATTCTCACAGTTTGCATATCTTCGAAGAAATCCGGCGGATTGATATCGGGTTGTTCTTTGAAAGTTCTGGCAAGTTTTTGAATGACATCTGCACTTTTATCGAGATGCTCGTCTAACCTGTTAGTTAAACTATTCAGTGCAGTGGCCATTTCCGCTGCCGTCACGGCAACACCGTCACTCGTTGATGACATGTTGCTTCCTCTCTCTTCTTCGCAAGAGAGAACCTCAGAAATCTCACTAAGAAATGTAATAGTATTTATATTTATATCAATATATCAACAGAGTCAAACAGATGCTAATTTTTTAATTTTTTTTTTAAATTTAAAAACTAGAAATTAAATTAATCGGAAACACAGACTGACATACAGGACAAGGGCGAAAAATGATTAGAAAGCTGATTGAAAAGTTGGCGAAACAACTATGTTAGAGCACAATGGCTTCAATTGTGCCCACACACCCCTCTGTCATAGTGGTTACATCCTACTTCATAGGAATAAGTTCTTATTCAATTATACAGATAAACTGAAAGAGATATTTCAGCTTATTGTAAAGTAGTAATGCTTACGTCACAAGTAGGATGTAACCAATGTGATTTAAAGTAGTAATGCTTACGTCACAAGTAGGATGTAGCCAATGTGACTTAAAGTAGTAATGCTTACGTCACAAGTAGGATGTAACCAATGTGACTTAAAGTAGTAATGCTTACGTCACAAGTAAGATGTAACTAATGTGACTTTGCTTACGTCACAAGTATAATGTAACCAATGTAACTTAAAGTAGTAATGCTTACGTCACAAGTAGGATGTAACCAATGTGACTTAAAGTAGTAATGCTTACGTCACAAGTAGGAGGTAACCAATGTGACTTAAAGTAGCAATGCTTACGTCACAATTAGGATGTAACCAATGTGACTTAAAGTAGCAATGCTTACGTCACAAGTAGGATGTAACCAATGTGACTTAAAGTAGTAATGCTTACGTCACAAGTAGGATGTAACCAATGTAACTTAAAGTAGTAATGCTTACGTCACAAGTAGGACGTAACCAATGTGACAGAGGGGAGTATTGGCACAATTGAAACCATAGTGCTCTTACATAATATCTAATTTAGGGTAATAGGCAATATTTCTTCAGGGATAGTCAGTCTTATTTCTGGCAGCAAAAATGACAAAATCAAAAACTGGAAATTAAAAATGGATGGCCATGATGACGCAAGTAAATTGTTTGTATGATATATACATTGATAACATTCGCTTCCACATGTATTTAAACTGCTATAGTCAATTATAGGGCCTAATTACTGAAATAGTTTACATTTAAGAAAATTTTGCTCTGCAAATATGTTAATTTCAAAAAACAAAAATGTTTTTTTAAGAAATTTAAATTTTTTAAAATTTTAAAATGAAATATTGTTAAAATGAAACGTTTCAGTCATAAAACATCAGCATGTTTGAATGACATGTTTCGATAACATTAACTTCCTGTGTATCTAAACTGTAATAGTAACTGTTAATCACCGAAATAGTTTACATTTAAGAACACCCTGCTGTGAATGTAAACTTCCAGGTAACAAAAATGTTTGAAATTTTGATCAACTCAACTCAAATAAAATCAAATTTGTTTATATTTGACATAAATAACAAACATATTAGTATACAAGTAAAAACCATCAAAATGGGAAGGGTGTGAAAAATGCTCAATTTTTTCAGAAGTTTGTGGGAGAGACATCGACCTGGTTCTTAATTTGTTGATTAGAATTAAACAATTACGTGGGAATGTATATAGTCTAATTTGTTTTTATAGAAAAAGGTGCATAACGCTTAAGTTTACGAGTTTTTAATTAATATGGTTTGCTGCTATTGAAATATATAATTTAGATTAATTCTTGACTTAATAAAAACCGTACAACTATTTGATTAAAAGAGTGGCCACCCAGAGTATAATTTATTGCAACTTACATGATTTGGCGCACTTACATTATTACTTTCTATCACAGCAGGACAACGAAATATAGATAATTATTCACTTTCACATAGTTAACACAATCAGTTGTTGTGTTAATACATAATTAATACAACACAGAGTACCAATCCTAGATATATAACGCGCAAATCAGCACATAACTATAAAAAAGCTATTGAAAAGAGGAAAAAATAACGAATTATGATGTTATGACGTTTGCTTGTAAGAATAGCAAGGTCAAATGGTCACCTGCACAAGGCTGACGAAGAAATTTGTAACTTTAGAATGAAGCCCGTATAAATAATTCAAGGTTAACCTAATTGAACGACTCTAGGTAGATTTTCAAAGGTTGTAGGAACCGGAATAAACTAGTTTGCAATGCTGTAAATGAAAGGTCTAAGAGCAGAGTAGAACTCAATCACTGGAGTCCGTGACAAAGGGATACCGAATCACACACCTGCAATAGTTTGAACATACTACACGCGGGACGAAAAGTAAAAAAAATCGTTGTATTCAAGATTAAAGTCGCTGCGATTCGTCTAATAAACACCCAAAATAACATTGCAAATTTATGCCACGTAGTTGCCTGTGTCCGCCATGTTGGAAGTTTACAAATTTATGCCACGTAGTTGCCTGTGTCCGCCATGTTGGAAGTTTACAAATTTATGCCACGTAGTTGCCTGTGTCCGCCATGTTGGAAGTTTACAAATTTATGCCACGTAGTTGCCTGTGTCCGCCATGTTGGAAGTTTCAAATTTATGCCACGTAGTTGCCTGTGTCCGCCATGTTGGAAGTTTACAAATTTATGCCACGTAGTTGCCTGTCCGCCATGTTGGAAGTTTACAAATTTATGCCACGTAGTTGCCTGTGTCCGCCATGTTGGAAGTTTACAAATTTATGCCACGTAGTTGCCTGTGTCCGCCATGTTGGAAGTTTACAAATTTATGCCACGTAGTTGCCTGTGTCCGCCATGTTGGAAGTTTACAAATTTATGCCACGTAGTTGCCTGTGTCCGCCATGTTGGAAGTTTACAAATTTATGCCACGTAGTTGCCTGTGTCCGCCATGTTGGAAGTTTACAAATTTATGCCACGTAGTTGCCTGTGTCCGCCATGTTGGAAGTTTACAAATTTATGCCACGTAGTTGCCTGTGTCCGCCATGTTGGAAGTTTACAAATTTATGCCACGTAGTTGCCTGTGTCCGCCATGTTGGAAGTTTACAAATTTATGCCACGTAGTTGCCTGTGTCCGCCATGTTGGAAGTTTACAAATTTATGCCACGTAGTTGCCTGTGTCCGCCATGTTGGAAGTTTACAAATTTATGCCACGTAGTTGCCTGTGTCCGCCATGTTGGAAGTTTACAAATTTATGCCACGTAGTTGCCTGTGTCCGCCATGTTGGAAGTTTACAAATTTATGCCACGTAGTTGCCTGTGTCCGCCATGTTGGAAGTTTACAAATTTATGCCACGTAGTTGCCTGTGTCCGCCATGTTGGAAGTTTACAAATTTATGCCACGTAGTTGCCTGTGTCCGCCATGTTGGAAGTTTACAAATTTATGCCACGTAGTTGCCTGTGTCCGCCATGTTGGAAGTTTACAAATTTATGCCACGTAGTTGCCTGTGTCCGCCATGTTGGAAGTTTACAAATTTATGCCACGTAGTTGCCTGTGTCCGCCATGTTGGAAGTTTACAAATTTATGCCACGTAGTTGCCTGTGTCCGCCATGTTGGAAGTTTACAAATTTATGCCACGTAGTTGCCTGTGTCCGCCATGTTGGAAGTTTACAAATTTATGCCACGTAGTTGCCTGTGTCCGCCATGTTGGAAGTTTTAAAACTATTTTTTTACCTCACAAGTTAGTACGAATATAACATCAGTCAGTAATAATAGTATAAAATACTTACACTCGAGTCTTCTAAATAACATTATTCAAGTAAAAAAAAAACAAATGACAATAATAACTCACACAGTAAAATAATAATATTAACACTTCACACTACAAAAAAAGGGAAGGTGCGATACTTACAGTCGCTCAGACAAAGTGGTCAGCAAAGGAGACTGTACCTCGCTTGTCACGGGCTTTTATAACTGGCGTGGCTTCGGACTGATCCATTCTAAGCAACAAAACTGGCGTCGTTACCTGTGATACTTGCTGTTCACAATGCATAATTGACATTCTATGGAAATGCTTACAATATGGGTGTATGCAAAAAATTCAATTACGTACACAATGAAAAATCGTTAAATACAAAAATGATATTAATGCACTATTCAACACAGCGGCACAAACAGCAACGGCCGACAAATAGAAGGTGGTACTGTGATAACCATGATCAGGGACTGCAGAGTTAGTTTCTGACGTTATATGACGTAGATCCCATTTTCGTGACATCACACCTTTAAGCAGTAACACTCACACAAATGTGCTTGATGCGCACGGGAAGATACGCAAACTGTGGTTAGTTTCTGACGTAAGCAATTGCTGTGTTCGGTTGAAATTAATTAACTTTCTAAGCTAATTATTCAAATAAAAGAAACAATTGCTAAGTTTTGTAGGCAAGAAAATGTATATTTTGCACAGCAAATAAAAATGAGTCTAAATCATCATCCGGTTTTCCTTTAAATCTTCCATAATTTGTCCATAATTTTATATCAACATGTCACTGACACACGAGTAGGTTGTCTACTCAAGATCTCACTCACACACGAGTAGGTTGGCTACTCAACATCTCACTCACACACAAGTAGGTTGGCTAGTCAAGATCTCACTCACACACAAGTAGGTTGGCTACTCAAGAACTCACTCACACACAAGTAGGTTGGCTACTCAAGAACTCACTCACACACAAGTAGGTTGTCTACTCAAGATCTCACTCACACACGAGTAGGTTGGCTACTCAACATCTCCCTCACACACACACGAGTAGGTTGGCTACTCAAGAACTCACTCACACACGAGTAGGTTGGCTACTCAACATCTCACTCACATAAGAGTAGGTTGGCTACTCAACATCTCACTCACACAAGAGTAGGTTGGCTACTCAACATCTCACTCACACACGAGTAGGTTAGCTACTCAACATCTCACTCACACACGAGTAGGTTGGCTACTCAACATCTCACTCACACACGAGTAGGTTAGCTACTCAACATCTCCCTCACACACGAGTAGGTTGGCTACTCAACATCTCACTCACACACGAGTAGGTTGGCTACTCAACATCTCACTCACACACGAGTAGGTTAGCTACTCAACATCTCACTCACACACGAGTAGGTTAGCTACTCAACATCTCACTCACACACGAGTAGGTTGGCTACTCAACATCTCACTCACACACGAGTAGGTTAGCTACTCAACATCTCACACACACACGAGTAGGTTGGCTACTCAACATCTCCCTCACACACACACGAGTAGGTTGGCTACTCAACATCTCACTCACACACGAGTAGGTTGGCTACTCAACATCTCCCTCACACACGAGTAGGTTGGCTACCATAATACTGTGTTTGCAGTAAGCTAACTATAAGCTCTATAATATAACTCGGGGAACTGGATTAACTAACAAGTCATTGTTAAAATTAGGCCATCACGCTCACGAAAGGTTCGTATGTTAAAAAACTCTACAGGTGCTTTCACAATATCGACATTATTGTCCCTAGCTAATCGCTTCTACTGTCATTCCGTAGTCGTGGCCTGGAACTGTGAGTCATGGAAGAAATGAGCTCCAACACGACGAGATGGTGACAGGTATTAACAATTGTCAATATAATTGTTTCAATAGGTTCAGCACATGAGACAGGTACAATTCTTATGCCAATGTGAAAATGCTGACCAAATCATACAATACAGCTTGCATGTGGCATTGTTACAATGATCATAACGAGTCTGATCAATTATTATTATCATTATTAATATTATTCCTATTTTTATTTCTAAATAATCAATTTTCTCAACAGGTTCAGCACACATGAGTGACATGACTGACACAACTTCTGCATAGTTTCTCTGCGTTTTTGGAAATATTGATGCTATGCTGATCATAATCAATCCTGACAAATCGACTTACTTCTTCAAAATGGCGGCAATGTACGGGGTTTAAAAAGTTATTGGTCTATTAACCATCAATTGTAATCGTGAATCAGCTTCATGAAATGATTTTCCTTTTAATTTAATATCTAAGCAGCAACAGAACTTTTATGCGAATTTTTTTATCATTAATAAGCCCGGAAGCAGTGTCAATAACGCTGCTAAACTGTGCAATATTTCTTGCTAGCCAGTACGGTTCCTTTTTATCTTCATTTAGGACAGTTTTGTGGATGTTTGTGGATGTTTGTGGACAGTAGTGACCTTTGTGGATTATTGTTAATCAGTTCAATGTAACTGTTCTTACATATGCTGATGAAAGTAGATTCTTGTATGGGATTTTTAATGTTTTAACCAGAGACTGCAATAATATGACATAATAAATAAAAAATAATGACATATGACATCGTGAGCTTCACGACACAGGGTGTAGAAATTTATTGGTCTATAAACAATCAATCGTAATCGTGAAAGCATCAGTTTCAAAAAATGATTTTCCTTTTTCTATTCATTTTGCTAAACAGCACTTTAACTTTTATGCGAATTTTTCCATCATTAATAAACCCGGATGCAGGATCAATGACGGTTCTAAACTGTGCAATATTTGGTGTCCAGAGCAGTTCCTTTATATCTTTATTTAGGACAGTTTTGAGTGACCTTTGTGGATTATTGTTAATCAGTTCAATGTAACTGTTCTTACATATGCTGATGAAAGTAGAACAGGGACGAACTACTAAATGCAAGTAACAGCCTTCACCACGGTTATCTCCAGCATTGGAGCAGCTCGTTTTCTTACATCTGAAAAGAAAAATGTTATGCTCATTAGCTTTGGCTGCACACTTTCCTATAAAACCTAGTTTTTCATTTCCTGCTGTTTTTATTTTATTAATTTTCTCAACAGGTTCAGCACACATGACTGACACAACTTCTGCGCCGTAGTTTCTCTGCGTTTTTGGAAATATTGATTCTGATGTCTCTTTTTGACGATAATTGATTAAAACATTTGCTTGCTCCTCGGCATTTAATATTCCAGTTGCTACCGGTCCTTTGATGAATAACTCTGGATCCATTGTGGGAAATCTGATTTGAAACAAGATGTCACATAAGACTGTTCTCTTGTTGAACACATTTTGCTCTAGGTTCTTTCGCTTGCATTCAGCATCAGCCCATCTTAAAACTGCATCAAATAGTTTCACCTCTTCAGTAATTGTCAGTTCATCAAGTTTGACAATCCTCAATAAGCTGTCGTAGCTCAAGGAAGTAAAACTGTCGGACTCTATAACTGTTTCTGTCTCGACACTAATGACCTCCAAACAGTTCATTTCTACATCTCGCCTTTCATAGAAACAAGCAGCTGTCAGAATGGTACAGACGTTGTCAATTGTGATTTCGCACTTAAGGAAATCAGCAACCGATTTTTCAAGTTCGCGAATGTTGTATTTTTTAGCTAAGTAAAGCACCGAAAGAACATTATCACCAGTTAATTCAGTTTTGTCAGTATAAATAAACCTCAAAAGCAGCAGGAACACTTCAGGTTCAACATAGGTTATTGGTATGACATCACCAAGTTTATGACACAGCGGCCCAAACAGCATCCTCTTAAAAACGTCACGTCTGAGTGCAAGTACGTACCGACTAGCGTTGATGACACTTTCACCAACTGAAAAAGTTACATCACATAATTCCTGGAAATCTTCGTTACCAAAAACATAATCGTGTCTCTCGTTCCAGTTGTCCATTGCATCAACCTTTTCAGCTGGAGTTTGCGGCTCGTCTAATGAATTTGCCATTTCTTTTGCTAATGGAATTTTCTGACCTCTCTGCTGATTGAGAACTTGTTTAAATGGCTGGTGTAACTACAGACACGAGATGAAATAATTTAAACTTTGTTCTTTTTATCAGTTTTATGTTCTACAAACATTAAAGGTAATCATACAGTCGTAATTTTATATTGTCAATGCTGCCTCGCCTTGTACAAACAACTAATTGTACACTCTTTGTTTGGGTTATAAACTTATGACACCGACTAAGAAAAATAACTCTTCACTTTGTCCAATATCATGTGTAACTTAAGCATCTTGTCCCAACTTTATTAGGAATTAGAATAAGTTCAAGTATCTTTCAATGCTAATCAGCACTTTTTTTAAAATTTAAAGCAAGAAATGAAAAACAACAAATTAAAGAGATATATTATTATTAAAATCATTTTATTTTATTCGTGAAACGGGGTTAAACCGGCTGAGGATTCTACACCTCAAAACAATGTAAACTATGAAAGTTGAAAGGAAAATACTATTTTTTCAAGAACGGTTTAGTGAAAGAATTATTAGCACAGAGTTGAAATTGCATTCGCACCACAAGTTCTTCGCGGTTAAACCTCTTGCACAAAAAGCGGTGCTGTACCACTTAGTTCAAATGTGTTCAGGTGTGACGTGGTGCACACGTTAGCTCAGGTGTGAGTTCAGCTGTAAACTTGAATCTTGAAATATAAACTCGAAATTTGTCTAGTTTTCATATGTCATTTTCACACTGAATGATATACAGTAGCACTGTACTTCAATTTTTTCTTTCCATGAAAATTATGCCCACTCGCTGTGCCATCGTTTTATTATTACTACTACTTTTATTATTATTATTATTATTATTATTATTACTACTACTTCTATTATTATTATTATCATTATTATTATTATTATCATCATCACAGGTGCTACTCCATACTCCAGTCATTACAGGTACGTAATATTGAATGATATTTTGAACATATTGAATGATATTTTGAATGTTATTTGTGGTCATCACAGGTGTTACTCCAGACTCCAGTCATTACAGGTACGTAATATTGAATGATATTTTGAACGTTATTTGTGGTCATCACAGGTGCTACTCCAGACTCCAGTCATTACAGGTACGTAATATTGAATGATATTTTGAACGTTATTTGTGGTCATCACAGGTGTTACTCCAGACTCCAGCCATTACAGGTACATTATATTGAATGATATTTTGAACATTATTTGTGGTCATCACAGGTGTTACTCCAGACTCCAGCCATTACAGGTACATTATATTGAATGATATTTTGAACGTTATTTGTGGTCATCACAGGTGTTACTCCAGACTTCAGCCATTACAAGTACGTAATATTGAAGGATATTTTGAACGTTATTTGTGGTCATCACTGGTGCTACTCCAGACTCCAGCCATTACAAGTACGTTATATTGAATGATATTTTGAACGTTATTTGTGGTCATCACTGGTGCTACTCCAGACTCCAGCCATTACAAGTACGTTATATTGAATGATATTTTGAACATTATTTTGAACTGGACTGCAGAGGCATGTGTAGCAGTTGGTACACACCCAGGTGACAGGAATTTGCTACTTGGATGAAAAAATGTTGAAGAACAAGGAGATTTACGAATGCCAAATCATACGATACAGCTTATACGTGACATTGTTATGCTGATCACAATCAATCATGACAAATCGACTTACTTCTTATAAATGGGCGGCAACATATGGGGTATGAAGTATTTCTGAAGGTAAAATTGCTAAGACATCAGCATAGGTAGAACACAGGTGAGTTTATTTATACAAATCAGTAACAGCACATGTTTATTCAATGATCTCTGACAGCCACCTGACCAGGTAAGTTTTCTATGAAGCAAGGAAGCCAGCAATTCTATGAAAGGTAAATGTTATGCATACTACATAGTTCAAGAATGAAAGTTTAGACTGTATATGAAGAAATAGACTTATTTTACAGCTGAAATTTCTTGTGTGGGATTTTCTAATGTTTTAACCAGAGAATGCAATAATATGACATAATAAATAAAAAATAATGACATATGACATCGTGAGCTTCACGACACGGGGTGTAGAAATTTATTGGTCTATAAACAATCAATCGTAATCGTGAAAGCATCAGTTTCAAAAAATGATTTTCCTTTTTCTATTCATTTTGCTAAACAGCACTTTAACTTTTATGCGAATTTTTCCATCATTAATAAACCCGGATGCAGGATCAATGACGGTTCTAAACTGTGCAATATTTGGTGTCCAGAGCAGTTCCTTTATATCTTTATTTAGGACAGTTTTGAGTGACCTTTGTGGATTATTGTTAATCACTTCAATGTAACTGTTCTTACACACGCTACGAAAAATAAGAGAAGAAGAGGGAACAACTTGTAAATACAAGCAACAGCCTTCACCACGGTTATCAGCATTGGGGCAGTGTGTTTTGTAACATCTGTAAAGAGCAATGACAAGCTTATCAGCATTACCAATGGTTGCAATCTTTTCTATAGAAATGTATGCATCTACTGGCATTCTTCGCAATCTACGAATCCATCTACTCGAAATCTTTTCTGATATTTCTGATCGTCTTATTTCTAAATTTTCAATTTCCTCAACAGGTACAGCACACAGGACTAACACGACTTCTACGTAGTTTCTCTGCGTTTTTGGAAATATTGATTCTGATGCCACTTTTTGATGATGATTGATTAGAACATTTTCTTGCTCCTCGGCATTTAATATTCCAGTTGCTACCGGTCCTTTGATGAATAAATCTGGATCCATTGTAGGAAATCTGATTTGAAACAAAATGTCGCCCAAGACTGTTCTCTTGTTGAGCACATTTTGCTCTACTTTCTTTCGCTCACATTCAGCATCAGCCCACCTTAAAACTGCATCAAATAGTTTCCCCTCTTCAGTAATTGTCAGTTCATCAAGTTTGACAATCCTCAATAAGCTGTCGTAGCTCAAGGAATTAAAACTGTCGGACTTTATAACTGCTTCTGTCTCGACACTAATGACCTCCAGACAGTTCATCTCTACATCTCTTGTTTCATAGAAACAAGCAGCTGTCAGAATGGTACAAACGTTGTCAGTTGTGATTTCAGATTTAAGGAAATCAACAGCCATTTTTTCAAGTTCACGAATGTTGTACTTTCTAGCTGTGTAAAGTACTTGAAGAACATTATCA
Organism: Tubiluchus corallicola; assembly: GCA_030141605.1. NCBI lineage: Eukaryota > Metazoa > Priapulida > Priapulimorpha > Priapulimorphida > Tubiluchidae > Tubiluchus > Tubiluchus corallicola. Next base: position 17,700 of record JAQGDQ010001711.1, read on the forward strand.
CCAGTTAATTCAGCTTTGTCAGTATAAATGAACCTCAAAAGCAGCAGGAACACTTCAGGTTCAACGTCGGTTATTGGTATGACATCACCAGGTTTATGACACAGCGGCCCAAACAGCATCCTCTTAAAAACGTCACTTCTGAGTGCAAGTACGTACCGACTAGCGTTGATGATGGTTTCACCAACTGAAAAAGTTACATCACATAATTCCTGGAAATCTTCGTTACCAAAAACATAATCGTATCTCTCGTTCCAGTTGCCCATCGCATCAACCCTTTCAGCTGGAGTTTGCGGCTCGTCTAATGAAGTTGCCATTTCTTTTGCTAATGGAATTTTCTGACCTCTCTGCTGATCGAGAACTTGTTTAAATGGCTGGTGTAACTACAGACACGAGATGAAATAATTTAAACTTTGTTCTTTTTATCAGTTTTATGTTCTACAAACATTAAAGGTAATCATACAGTCGTAATTTTATATTGTCAATGCTGCCTCGCCTTGTACAAACAACTAATTGTACACTCTTTATTAACTTGGTTTATAAACTTATGACACCGACTAAGAAAAATAACTCTTCACTTTGTCCAATATCATGTGTAACTTAAGCATCTTGTCCCAACTTTATTAGGAATTAGAATAAGTTCAAGTATCTTTCAATGCTAATCAGCACTTTTTTTAAAATTTAATGCAAGAAATGAAATTGAATTGAAGAGATATATTATTATTAAAATCATTTTATTTTATTCGTGAAACGGGGTTAAACTGGCTGAGGATCCTACACCTCAAAACAATGTAAACTATGAAAGTTGAAAGGAAAATACTATTTTTTCAAGAACGGTTTAGTGAAAGAATTATTAGCACAGAGTTGAAATTGCATTCGCACCACAAGTTCTTTGCGGTTAAACCTCTTGCACAAAAAGCGGTGCTGTACCACTTAGTTCAAATGTGTTCAGGTGTGACGTGGTGCACACGTTAGCTCAGGTGTGAGTTCAGCTGTAAACTTGAATCTTGAAATATAAACTCGAAATTTGTCTAGTTTTCATATGTCATTTTCACACTGAATGATATACAGTAGCACTGTACTTCAATTTTTTCTTTCCATGAAAAAATCACGCCCATTCGCTGTGCCATCGTCGTATTATTACTACTACTTTTATTATGATGATTATTATTATTATTTCTACTTCTATTATTATTATTATCATTATTATTATTATTATTATCATCATCACAGGTGCTACTCCATACTCCAGTCATTACAGGTACGTAATATTGAATGATATTTTGAATGTTATTTGTGGTCATCACAGGTGCTACTCCAGACTCCAGTCATTACAGGTACGTAATATTGAATGATATTTTGAACGTTATTTGTGGTCATCACAGGTGTTACTCCAGACTCCAGCCATTACAGGTACATTATATTGAATGATATTTTGAACATTATTTGTGGTCATCACAGGTGTTACTCCAGACTCCAGCCATTACAGGTACATTATATTGAATGATATTTTGAACGTTATTTGTGGTCATCACAGGTGTTACTCCAGACTCCAGCCATTACAGGTACGTTATATTGAGTGATATTTTGAACGTTATTTGTGGTCATCACAGGTGCTACTCCAGACTCCAGCCATTACAGGTACGTTATATTGAATGATATTTTGAACGTTATTTGTGGTCATCACTGGTGCTACTCCAGACTCCAGCCATTACAAGTACGTTATATTGAATGATATTTTGAACATTATTTTGAACTGGACTGCAGAGGCATGTGTAGCAGTTGGTACACACCCAGGTGACAGGAATTTGCTACTTGGATGAAAAAATGTTGAAGAACAAGGAGATTTACGAATGCCAAATCATACGATACAGCTTATACGTGACATTGTTATGCTGATCACAATCAATCATGACAAATCGACTTACTTCTTATAAATGGGCGGCAACATACGGGGTATGAAGTATTTCTGAAGGTAAAATTGCTAAGACATCAGCATAGGTAGAACACAGGTGAGTTTATTTATACAAATCAGTAACAGCACATGTTTATTCAATGATCTCTGACAGCCAACTGACCAGGTAAGTTTTCTATGAAGCAAGGAAGCCAGCAATTCTATGAAAGGTAAATGTTATGCATACTACATAGTTCAAGAATGAAAGTTTAGACTGTATATGAAGAAATAGACTTATTTTACAGCTGAAATTTCTTGTGTGGGATTTTCTAATGTTTTAACCAGAGAATGCAATAATATGACATAATAAATAAAAAATAATGACATATGACATCGTGAGCTTCACGACACGGGGTGTAGAAATTTATTGGTCTATAAACAATCAATCGTAATCGTGAAAGCATCAGTTTCAAAAAATGATTTTCCTTTTTCTATTCATTTTGCTAAACAGCACTTTAACTTTTATGCGAATTTTTCCATCATTAATAAACCCGGATGCAGGATCAATGACGGTTCTAAACTGTGCAATATTTGGTGTCCAGAGCAGTTCCTTTATATCTTTATTTAGGACAGTTTTGAGTGACCTTTGTGGATTATTGTTAATCACTTCAATGTAACTGTTCTTACACACGCTACGAAAAATAAGAGAAGAAGAGGGAACAACTTGTAAATACAAGCAACAGCCTTCACCACGGTTATCAGCATTGGGGCAGTGTGTTTTGTAACATCTGTAAAGAGCAATGACAAGCTTATCAGCATTACCAATGGTTGCAATCTTTTCTATAGAAATGTATGCATCTACTGGCATTCTTCGCAATCTACGAATCCATCTACTCGAAATCTTTTCTGATATTTCTGATCGTCTTATTTCTAAATTTTCAATTTCCTCAACAGGTACAGCACACAGGACTAACACGACTTCTACGTAGTTTCTCTGCGTTTTTGGAAATATTGATTCTGATGCCACTTTTTGATGATGATTGATTAGAACATTTTCTTGCTCCTCGGCATTTAATATTCCAGTTGCTACCGGTCCTTTGATGAATAAATCTGGATCCATTGTAGGAAATCTGATTTGAAACAAAATGTCGCCCAAGACTGTTCTCTTGTTGAACACATTTTGCTCTACTTTCTTTCGCTCACATTCAGCATCAGCCCACCTTAAAACTGCATCAAATAGTTTCCCCTCTTCAGTAATTGTCAGTTCATCAAGTTTGACAATCCTCAATAAGCTGTCGTAGCTCAAGGAATTAAAACTGTCGGACTTTATAACTGCTTCTGTCTCGACACTAATGACCTCCAGACAGTTCATCTCTACATCTCTTGTTTCATAGAAACAAGCAGCTGTCAGAATGGTACAAACGTTGTCAGTTGTGATTTCAGATTTAAGGAAATCAACAGCCATTTTTTCAAGTTCACGAATGTTGTACTTTCTAGCTGTGTAAAGTACTTGAAGAACATTATCACCAGTTAATTCAGCTTTGTCAGTATAAATGAACCTCAAAAGCAGCAGGAACACTTCAGGTTCAACGTCGGTTATTGGTATGACATCACCAAGTTTATGACACAGCGGCCCAAACAGCATCCTCTTAAAGACGTCACTTCTGAGTGCAAGTACGTACCGACTAGCGTTGATGATGGTTTCACCAACTGAAAAAGTTACATCACATAATTCCTGGAAATCTTCGTTACCAAAAACATAATCGTATCTCTCGTTCCAGTTGCCCATCGCATCAACCCTTTCAGCTGGAGTTTGCAGCTCATCTAATAAAGTTGCCATTTTTTTGCTAATGGAATTTTCTGACCTACTCTGCTTGTCGAGAACTTGTATAAATGGCTGGTGTAACTACAGACACGAGATGAAATAATTTAAACTTTGAACTTTTTATCAGTTTTATGCTCTACAATCATTAAAGGTAAACATACCGTCATAATTTTATCATGTCAACGCTGCCTCGCCTTATACAAACAACTAACTGTACACTCTCTGTACACTCGATTCATAAACTGCACCGACTAAGAAAAATAACTCTTCACTTTGTCCAGTCAACATAGATGAATAACTTGAACACAAGAAAACCCTCCACTTACGTAAAGCTCAAAAAATTGCTTTGAAATTTTAAACCGCTTACATACTGCCTCTGCACGCAGGGCTTACGTCGGCAGTAATGCTATATAGTCAAACTCTGGCGATGACCGTTGCACGCAGCCATTTTAAAGCCAACTCATTTGAAACAAGTTTAGACAACACTGAATAAAGATGACAGCATTTGTAATTGTAAAGAAGAAGCTATTCAGTTGCAAATTTGTTGATCTAAGATCAAGGAATGATTTTATCAACTTAATTCATTTCATTTTTGACTTGGTAAGAGTCTTGTGTTTTCGTATTTTAATTGTTGCATGTTAGTGTGGTCAACATGATATCAATACCAGCATAAATCTGTCTATCTATCATTGCCTCAGTGAAGTACGTATCACGTCATCTATATTCCGTAGAATTTAGTATCTGTGAAATGAAATGTCTGTCTAACTGGTGGGCATCCTTCTGTCTCAGAAGACAATGGAGTATGCGCCAAGAGAGTCAGTTATTGATCACAATGATGGAGCTGCAGCGTTGACTGTGGCTGAGCAGTCCGATCCTTAAACCACTGGAGTGGCCTCTCCAGGGCGCTTGCCTGGGCAAGGTGTATGGACAAACAGTTTAAACAATTACTTGTGGTATATTAGAAACACTATTAACCTGGTTTCTACGTGGTCATTATAAATTACATGTACTTGCATAGCGCCTATATTCGAACAGGTTGTGCAACTACCTGTTGTTTAATACGTTGCACCTGTTCGTTATGTGGCACTTATATTAAAGCTATGCTCAGTAATAGTCTGTGTTATAAAATGCGCCTTTACATGAATATCATAGTATACACATTTCCCGGGGAGAATAAGAACTTTTTCTAAAATGTGACGCCCGTCAAACTATGGCGCCCTAGTCTATAACCTAGTTATGTTATTGGTTAATATGCACCTTCTTAATTTATTCAAATTTTATTTACCTGTAGAACAACTCCCTGCAACAAACAGAGGGACACCTGGTATATATTTGTTTTTTTAAATGAAGAATTATAGTAATAATAACAATAATAATAATGATGATGATGATAATAAACATAATAAGAATAATAACAATAAGAAAAAGAATAATAATAATGAACTTTTTCTTGGTGGTTTCAAGAAGAAATCGAGTGCGAAGGTGTCATTTCTGAAGAAAACCTGGAACTTGGTTTCACGTGCTTTTTTTGTTCATCATTTATCGATAGATGGCGCCAGCAAAATTTAGTTACGGCATTGTTTACGTTTGGTTACCAACTGTCACACTTCACTGTGTATCATTGTTTACAAATTCAGCATCACAGAGACAACGCGGTATCCAAGGAAGCCGTTGTTAGCAAATTTGTTTTCTAGCTTACGGACTTTCCGAAGTTTCACGACCAAAACCGAACAAAAAATGTCATGCGGGGAAATGCAACTTCGAGGACCGATATGATTAGGAAGAAAACCGCGAAGTTCAACAAAATTAGTGTCAAATTTTAAGTTACGATCAAATCTTTTAAATAAAAAATTATTTTTTTTACGTTAAATTTGACTTTTAGCTCATACAATTACTAATTAGGACATCACATCTGCCATTGACTGATAATAGTGATATACTGCACTGTGCCGAACTGTTATAAAATGATTATAATTATTATTTTCTTGTAATTAAATGACATGCAAGGCACAGGAGATGCCTGCAAGTAGCATCTCAAGCGGGCGCAAGTACTACATTTCGTTTCTGGTGTGTATTCATCCGCCGAATAAATACACTATTTACTGTAAATGATAATTTTTGATGATTTATAATATTCTTTGAATGTTAGAATTAATATTTTTAATATATTTTTATGCAAAATTCATCAAATCTATACATTACTGTACAATACGTATTATGCATGTGCAAAAATACTTTAGACGGAGTACCGCTAAAACCTGCAAAACAGCGAAAATTCCGCGATAAACGAACCGCGAAGTAGCGAGGGAGCACTGTATTCCAATACAGAAAAAAAAACTAATATTTACTGACACTTATTTGTTTATTAAAATACAGTACAATTGTAGGCCTAGTTCGTGTTTAAAACACAATAACTACATTAAACAACAACCTTGTATACAGCTTACAACTCTGATATTGCAATGACAAAGACGGACACATTTTAAAATGCGATTTACTTAGAAACGTAAATTTTTCTAAACGTAAATCCTCTCTCTAAAAACGTAATTAATACGCACGATTAGAAGAAAAATTTATGATAGAAGTCTATAACATTGTTAAAACAATAATACTTTGATTATCCAGTGATTGTCGCAACGTTAACAACGTAGTCTTATAACAAAGTATAGCACCCAATAATAGATAACATACAAACGAATATAAAATTTCTTATTACAGTGGCACAACCTGTATAAGGCACACGATATTTTGCATTTCATTTCTCGCTATAAGGTATATACCTCGGATATAATGCACTCGCTGATAAGGGACAGTCGCTTATAAAGGACCACCAACACCAGACCTGATTTTTCGTAATGTTTTTCCTATGTAAAAATCTTCGTATATAAGGTACTCGGATATAAGGGACTTTCGCTTATAAGTTACTACCAACACCAGACCTGATTTTTCGTAGTGTTTTTCCTATGTAAAAAATTCATTTATAAGGCACTCGGATATAAGGGCTTTTGGTTATAAGGGACGATATCTTCAGGTCCCGCTTAATAGAAACCCAGGTAAATTACCTCGCATATAAGGGACCCTATAATCAAAGTGAAATTGATCGATTTTTAACCCCAATTTTTTGCAAACTCGACCCTCGAACTGCTCGGTTTCCGCGGTCACATACATCTTGCATCACTGAAGGAGCTTCCTACATACCGTTTGCAGTGAATGTGTAACAATAATCCATAAAAATATGGGTAAAAGTGCAGAAAGGTACAAGTCTAAATACACCCTCGGTCTGACTCAACTTCAGCTAGAAGGGACATCGGATATAAGGGACAATTTTTTCCGGTCTGGAAGTGTCCCCTATATCTGAGGTTGACTGTACAAGTGTTTACGGAAATTTTCGAATAAACATAATGTTACCTCGACAATGGTAAACCAGTCATGTTAAACATTGAGGGTGAAAAATGGCAAAGTTATTTTTACCCCATAACGAATAAACTTCTAGTGTGTCGTTACAGACTTTCAGAAGTAAATTACTTCAAGACTTCAAAATGAAATCGTGGTTTTTCACAAAACTCAATGAATTTTGGTGACGAAATGAACCCGTCTTGCTTGTATTACTCCGGAAGAAAGCTATAGTTAAAAGAAAACCAGACCTAATCTTAAAGGAAATAATAATTAGCTTAAAAAGTTAATTAACATTAATTTCGATGTCACGAAAATGGGCTCTACGTCATATGACGTCAGAAACTAACACTGCAGTTCGTGATCACGGTTATCACGGTGCCGCCTTCTATTTGTCGGCCACGTGAATGTGACAAATGTGAATGCAGTTTTGATTTAAAAATAATGAAAATCGTAACACCGTAACAACGGCTATGTAAAAAAAATTACCATAGAATAAGCACCGTAAAGTGTCTGTACAATTATCTCTATCTACATACACGTGTTACTGGCTACATACACGTAATAGAAATAAAATCTAATTTAACATAAAATGAATGACAAATACGTAATACAGTAATCAGTCTTACAGTACGATAAAATCAAGTGTTATTCTTAAAACATGTATGACAACTTAATAAGTACTGGTGCCATTTGCCGTCTAAAAGGCCGTGTCCGTTTTTCTGCACGGCCCAACAGTCAACCTGCAACAGTTTAAACAAAAATTACATTAAAAACGACATGGAAGTTTTGATGTCCTTACAAACACAGTAATACAAAAATAGATAAAACTTTTGTATAATTATATTAAGTAAATAATTACCGTATTTTCCCATGTATAAGAGACCCTTGTGTATAAGAGACCCCTTCAATTTTTAGGCAAAAATTCTGGAAAAAAGTTTTTTGGTAATGAATAACTTTATTCATCATAGAAATCATTAAATTCCTCATCACTCTCATCAAAAATATCAAACCTGTAACAGGAAAAGAGAAAACGAGGAGATAATGCCTGTGTCACGATGCTTGTATTGCTTACAACCGCTTCATAGTCGAACGCGACACGCCTTGCTTAGGCTGACCTCGTTGACCTCTGCCGACGTATCAATGACGTCGACGGGCATGCAGAGAGCTTATGCAGATGCGTTGATTGGCTGCAGAACAATCGATTTCTCTCCAATACCAAAGAGACATTTAAAAAAATAATAACTTACCCGGTACATTAATTTCGAAATAAAACAGTTGTAGAGCACTTATTTCTTTAAAATCATTAGTGTCACAATTTATGCATCTTATTGAAAAGACTTACTCCCATGTATAAGAGACCCCCTATTTTTAAAGTGAAAATTCTGAGCAAAAAAGGGTCTCTTATACACGGGAAAATACGGTAACTAATTAAAATGGGAGCAGATCATCAAATCTGTAGAAATTTGCAATCATTTTATTGTAAAACGTACAGAATGTTCACAGACCATAAAATTGAACAAACAATCATAAAGTTAGCAATATGATATTTAACAGTAGAAAATTTGCATCCTTTCTCAATGCTGTCTCTAGATCAACTGAAACTTTCATGCCTGAGAGAATAAAGCTCTAATCACATGACCAGACATACAAGTTCCTATTGGAAGCTACATCACATTCATGCATACAGACCATAAATGGAAAGGTCATCTATACTCTACAGACTACTAGTTAAACCAAAATCAAAGTCTACTTGGCTTCTTTGATAGCAGGATAGAGATTATTGGTTTACAGAAAGCTGTGTTATAATGTTATATTTTTTCTCTATTTAAACTTGAATAAGAGAGTTAGAACCAGAATTAAAGCATGAAATTAACAATCTAATTACACTGAATAATGAATATCTCAATCAAAACAAAAGGAAACAATATTTAGAAACAAAAATCAATCTCGATCTAATAAAAAGTAAAACTACTATTAGCTTGTTAAAAATTTTGCACAGAAACTGCAGCTAAACTGCACTAATTGCTGTTTCAATCATTTTAATGATAAAGAACGTACGTGGGCTGAATCTATAATTTTAGGTTGGAATCGAACTCGAACTAAAAAACATGTTCGAATAGGATTCGAATGTTCGATGCTCACTCCTAGCGTAGGGACACTCTTGCCTAACAGACGGTTTAACACCACCTTATGTACATGCATTGTTTTATCTAACAGTCATTAGACACCTCACCTTTTTTCTCAATCGTTCATCTTTTCGTTGACTCTTTTTCACTCTAACCTTCCTTCCTTCCGTGTAAAGCACAGCTTTCTGACTCTTGTGTATAGTATTACGGCTGGCGTTACTCTTTCTCAGTCGTACCTTCACCCTCCGATGGTACAGCTCGCCTAATATGGGCAAAATTGATTAGAAACATAAAAGAAAAGATGAACGTAACTTAAAGCAAAACCGGACCCAATGTTAAACTGTAGGTCAAAACAATCTACTCTTTAAAATATTGAAAGGAAACATACTATTATTTTATAAATGACTTTCGTCAAAGCATTGTTACCACGCAAACACAATTTCACGTTTGCGCCACTAGTTCTTTGCTGTTACGTGCAAAATTTTTAACAAGCTAATAGTAGTTTACTTTTTATTAGATCGAGATTGATTTTTGTTTCTAAATATTGTTTCCTTTTGCTTTTATAGATATTCATTAATCAGAGTAATTAAATTGTTAATTTCATGCTTTAATTCTGGTTCTAACTCTCTTATTCAAGTTAAAATAGAGAAAAATTATAACATTATAACACAGCTTTCTGTAAACCAATAATCTTTATTCTGCTATCAAAGAAGCCAAGTAGACTTTGATTTTGGTTTGACTAGTAGTCTGTAGAGTATAAGTGACCTTTCCATTTATGGTCTGTATGCATGAATGTGATGTACCTTCCAATAGGAACTTGTATGTCTGGTCATGTGACTGCAGCTTTATTCTCTCAGGCATGCAAGTTTCAGTTGATCTAGAGACAGCATTGAGAAAGGATGCAAAATTTCTACTGTAAAATATCATATTGCTAACTTTATGACTGTTTGTTCTCTGTGAACATTGTATACGTTTTACAATAAAATGATTGCAAATTTCTACAGATTTGATGACCTGTCCCATTTTAATTAGTTACCGTATTTTCCCGTGGCAGAACTTTGCTCAGAATTTTCACCTTAAAAATAGGGGGTCTCTTATACATGGGAGTAAGTCTTTTCAATAAGATGCATAAATTGTGACACTAATGATTTTAAAGAAATAAGTGCTCTACAACTGTTTTATTTCGAAATTAATGTACCGGGTAAGTTATTATTTTTTTAAATGTCTCTTTGGTATTGGAGAGAAATCGATTGTTCTGCAGCCAATCAACGCATCTGCATAAGCTCTCTGCATGCCCGTCGACGTCATTGATACGTCGGCAGAGGTCAACGAGGTCAGCCTAAGCAAGGCGTGTCGCGTTCGACTATGAAGCGGTTGTAAGCAATACAAGCATCGTGACA